>JAKWIY010001377.1:0-20933 GCA_027704805.1 Solanum corneliomulleri | reverse complement strand
GGTGGAGTATGGAGGGGGGAGTAGTATAAACGGTCAGATTTTGAAAAGGGTCCGTCCGGGTCGAGGTCGGGTAGATTTCATTAATCGCGCGACGGTTCACCGACGACGGTCCGTCGCACTTGCGACGTCCCATTGTAGGTTCCGTCGTGTGTGCCCTAATTTCAAAATGACAGAAATACGACCTGGTGTGACGGATGCATACGACGGTCCGTTGCATTCGCAACGGTCCGTCGTATATCGTCAGTGGCTCTGCGAGTAGGGAGTAGTTTTCTGCAGAATTCCTGGTGATGTGCCTGCAATTTAAAACCCATTAATAGAAAAAATGCTACTATTAATAAAAAAACGATAAGTATTGGGTTGCCTCCCAACAAGCGCCTGATTAATGTCGCGGCACGACTGGGGCCACTTGATACTCAGACTTCATCAAGATGGTATGCCTCGATCACTTCATTCGCCGATTCAGAGCATGACGAGATAGATTTTTATGCGCTGTCCATTCACCTTGAACCGCACCACCCTCCTTAGTTTCCAATTCAACTGCTCCATGAGGGAATAGTTGGGTAACCGTGTAAGGACCAGTCCATTGGACTTGAGTTTGCCTGGAAACAAGCGCAATCTGGAATTGAATAGAAGCATTAAATCCCCGACCATAAACTCTCGTTTTCAATTTTGTTGTCATGATACTTCTTCATCTTTCTTTATATAGGGCTGAGCTTTCATAGGCTTTCAAGCGAAATTAATCATGTTATTCAACCATTTAACCGTTGCTATGCAGCTTCGCTCCAATCCATTTTTAACTTCTTCATAGCCCACATGGCTTTATGCTCTAACTCAACCGGAAGATGACAAGCTTTTCCCATATACAAGTTGGTATGGAGACATAATATGGGAGTCTTATAAGCTGTCCGGTAGGCCCAAAGAGCATCATCAAGCCTCCTTGACCAATCTGTTCTACTAGCATTCACTGTTTTGGACAATATCTGTTTGATCTCCCGATCGATACCTCAACTTGTCCACTAGTTGAGGGTGGTAAGGAGTGGCCACATTATGGCGAACACCGTATTTCTCCAATAACCCCTTGAACAAGTTGTTGCAGAAGTGGGAGCCCCCATCACTAATAATGGCCCTTGGGGTGCCAAAACGGGAGAATATATATTCTTTTTCAAGAATGCAGTGACACTCTTCCCTTCATTGTTTGCGAGGGCTATGGCTTCGACCCATTTAGATACATAATCAACTGCTACTAGAATGTACTTCATCCCATGAGAACTCACGAAAGGGCCCATAAAGTCAATACCCCAAACATCAAATAACTCAATCACAAGAATGGGGTTTAGAGGGAGCTCTTGCTTTCTTGAAATCCCACCATCTCGTTGACATTTGTCACATGCTTGATCAAACCCATGAGCATATTGATGAAGAGTTGGCCAATAGTAACCACATTGCAATATCTTGTGAGCGGTTCGGATACCACTGTGATGTCCGCCAACAGGTGAAGAATGGCATGCCTCCAACACACTCAACATTCACATTCTGGCACACAACGCCGAATAAGCCCGTCGGCACAACTCCTATACAAGTATGGTCATCCCAAAAGAACTTCTTCACATCGTACATGAACTTTTTCCTTTGATGAAAGGACAGGTCTGATGAAACAATATCACTAGCCAGATAGTTCGCAAAATCTGCGAACCATGGAATCAAGTCTTGTGAAGCAGCCAATACATGTTCATGGGGAAAAAAATCATCAATGTCAGTCTTATCCCCTAACTCTCTCATAGCTTCATCCTCTAGACGAGACAAATGATCAGCAACTTGATTTTCAGTCCCTTTTCTATCCAACACTTCAAAGTCAAATTCTTGCAGCAGTAATACCCAACGAATCAGCCTTGGTTTCGCATCCTTTTTCGCCATCAAATATCTCAATGCTGAATGGTCAGTATGCACTATAACTCTAGTACCTAGCAAATAGGAGCGAAATTTCTCAAAAGCAAAGACTACTGCGAGGAGTTGTTGCTCAGTCACTGTGTAGTTCTTTTGAGCTTCATTTAGGGCTTTACTAGCATAGTAAATGGGTGAAGGATTTTGTTTCTTCTCTGTCCCAATACTACACCAAGAGCCACCCCACTAGCATCGCACATTACCTCAAATGGACTGTTCCAAGAGGAGAAATAATGATAGGCGCAGACACTAACTTTTCTTTTAGCTCACTGAATGCTTAGGACAAGATTCATCAAAACAAAATTTACATTCTTTCTCCAGCAATTTGCACAAGGGTGTGCAATCTTGAAAAGTCTTTGATGAATCTCCGGTAAAAACATGCATGCCCAAGAAAGCTTCTCACACCTTTCACAGAGATCGGTGGGGAAGTCTCTCGATTACCTCGACTTTAGCTCGATCAACCTCTATGCCCTTTTCTGAAATGCGATGACCCAACACAATACCCTCTTTCACCATGAAATGACACTTTTCCCAGTTTAGTACTAAATTGCAGTCTTCACATCTCTTAAGGACCTCAGATAAATTGGACAAACATCGCTCGAATGAATCACCAACCACAGAAAAATCATCCATAAAAACTTCTATAGTATCCTCCACCATGTCAGAAAATATTGACATCATACATCTCTGAAAGGTTGCGGGTGCATGCACAACCCAAACTGCATTCTTCTGAACGCAAAGGTCCCATATGGACAAGTGAAAGTGGTTTTCTCTTGGTCTTCTGGTGTGCAATAGAAATCTGATTATACCCCGAATACCCATCAAGAAAACAATACCACCCTTTTCCGGCAAGTATATCCAACATCTGATCCATGAAGGGCATAGGAAAATGGTCTTTTTCAGTCCATGAGTTCAGTTTACGGTAATCCATACACACCCTCCATCCAGTAACCGGTCTCATTGGAACAAGTTCATTCTTTTCGTTGGGGACCACAGTCATTCCCCCTTTCTTAGGTACACACTGAAACCGGGCATACCCAACTACTATCAGCGATTGGATATATTACTCCGGCATCCAACCACTTGATGATTTCCTTCTTCACAACTCTTGCATAGGAGGGTTCAAGCGTCTCTGGTGCTAACACTCGGCTTATGATCAGGCATGAGTTGGATTTTATGAGAGCAAATACCGGGGAGGGATCCCAATAATGTCCGCAATAGTCCACCCAATAGCTCTTTGAACCTTTTTAGTACCGTCACCAAACTCTGAACCTGTTGTGCATCCAAGTCTGACGCAATGATTACCGGCAAAGTGTCACCCTTTCCTAAGAATTCATACCTGAGATGAGGTGGGAGAGCTTTTAGTTCTAATTTTGGAGCTTCTTCTATAGATGGTTTTGCGGGTGGGGACTCGCGATTCTTCATATCAAGCTCAAATTTCTTTGGTTTAAACCGAACATCACCTCGGTCAAGAGCAGCGACTAATGACTCATACTCTTCAATGCAATCGCTATCAAAGTTCATTATCACTGCCGCTAATGCTTCGACACCTAGACGTTCTTCTATTTGTGTCTCAAATGTCTCACCCATGTTGTAGGATATCGCAGATGCCGATTGGAGCTCACCACTCTGCTTCATGGACCTACAAATATTAAAGGTTACTTCCTCATTGTTCAACCAAAATTTCATCTGCCCCTTTTCCATGTCTACTAAGGCTCTTCCCGTAGCAAGGAATGGCCTCCCAAGAATAATGGACACTTCAAAATCGACTTCGCAATCAAGAATAACAAAATCTGCTGGAAATATGAACGACTCCACTTTTACTAACACATCGTGGAGTATCCCTATAGGCCGTTTTACTGTTCGGTCGGCCATCAGTAGCCGCATCGCAGTGGGTTTTGGGTCACCCAAACCCAACTTCTTGAAAATCGAGAGGGGCATGAGATTTATGCTTGCCCCCAGATCACATAATGCTTTCGCAAAATGTAATAGCCCTATTGTACAAGGAATGGTGAACGCACCCGGATCTTCTTTCTTTTGGACCAGAGATCTTGTAGCAATAGCACTAATTTCTCTAATTTCTCAGCAATCTCAGCATAAGGGCACTCTCCATAAGATCCACCTGCTATAGTGTCCAACACCGCTTTATTGTTATCATCCTGCCCCCGATAGAAGTATTCCTTCAGTGACTCATCATCAATACGGTGATTTGGGACACTTCTCAAGAATGAGGTGAATCTATCCCAAGAACTACTAACTGACTCTCCTGGTAGTGCCACAAAGTTATTCACCCTGTCTTTGTGGTTTAATTTCTTGGAGACCCGATAGATAGTAGCGTGCTAAGAAGACATCCCGTAGTTGGTCCAAGTGAAGATGGAGTTGTATGGGAGCTCAGTAAACCACATAGCAGCCTCTCCCGTCAGTGAGAGAGGAAACACTCTGAGACCTATTACATCTAGATCCAAATCAGGCCTCCCACACAACTTTTACACACTGCCCTAACCTTAGCTATATGGGCATGTGGATCCTCAGAAGGTAGCCCTGAAAACAAACCTCTGGCAGTGAGCATTTGCGTCAGACTACTAGTTACCCAAAAGTGTGGCCTGTGGGTTAGAGGAGGCAAAACCAGTGGCCCATCCGAATCTGCTATGTTATCATAGCCTCTGTAGTATGCTTGGGGCTGTGGAGCGGGATTCTGTCCCCTCTTGTTGAGTTCCCGGAGCGTCGGGTAACATCTGACCATGAACATCCACCGGATCTGGATGTTCTGGTTTGGATCCTCATCATTTATTCCCAAGTTTTGATTCATGTTGCGCAGTGTACGCTCTAACTCAAGATCGTAGGAAACAATGGTTCTCTTCCTCTCGTGTATTTGGCATACAGGGAGAGATAGTTCTGAAAGGAAATCAAAAACAATAGAACAAAGTAAAATCAAGAAAATATCAACTAAACTATAGTAATAAGTTCAAGTTAATCTAAAAGCTAAATCCCCGGCGGCAGCGGCGCCAAAATTTGATACGCTCAAACTTACTTCTCAAATGAGAAGTAAAGCGGTCGCGTCAAGTAAATAACCCAACTAGTGAGGTTGGGATCGTTCCCACGAGGAAAATAGTCTAGACTTAACTTCAACTTGTTATTACTATTGTTCGGTTGATGACTTCCTTAGAAAGTAAAAGCATAAAAGGGGGGTTTGTATTTCCTAATAAGTAAAAATAACTAACGACTTGACAGAGACACATAACAGCTTTAATTTTGGGTTTTAATCAATTAATCAAAGTAACTAGGGTTTACGTGTTCCCCACAGGTTCATAACTTGATAATTCTAACTATAACAATTCTTTCCTAGTATCTTGCATGCAAAGTGATAAGTTATGTATTTCTAAATCCTTGGTCCGGCATCTAGAAAATCTCACTCTGCACCTTGGTCCGGCTACGTGTTTTGCTTTCCTAACTCTTATCTTCACCTCATATTAAGCATCGTATTCGATATTTGACTAAGTTATTACCTCGTTCCAATCAATACTAGCCTATTAGATAGTATACACTAAATCTATGTTAATAATTCTTTTCCTATTATCTACCTCCTTGGTCCGGCAAGTAGCATTAAGGCGAGTTCTAACGTTGATCATCCGTTAAAAAAGACTTCTAAGCGAAAGAATTATAATACATGCAAGACACTATTCTAGAATTGTTATTTTAGCTAGGGTTTATCTCATTATTTGCCTATGGTTCCCACAACCCTAGTTATGGAGTTTAGTTCCTCATAGCCATAAACACAATATTCAAATATGTTAAACAAGAAGTCATGTACTTACTTTAATGAGAAAGAATAAAGTCCGAAAATTTGCTTGATTAATCACCAAAAATCACTTGTAAGAATCTCCGATATCAAAAACAATTACACAAAGTCTAATAATATAATGTCTAATCTCACAGAGTCTAACTATATGGAATTAATATCTAAGAGTCTAACCTCAAAAACGAGGCTTTTCGAA
Organism: Solanum corneliomulleri; assembly: GCA_027704805.1. Classification (NCBI taxonomy): domain Eukaryota; kingdom Viridiplantae; phylum Streptophyta; class Magnoliopsida; order Solanales; family Solanaceae; genus Solanum; species Solanum corneliomulleri. Next base: position 14,997 of record JAKWIY010001377.1, on the reverse strand, counting down.
CTATTTATAAAAAATAAAAACCTAATTAAACAAGGATTCTAATTACTAGAAATCTGCCAAAACGCGGCTGGGTCGACGGACCACGTGACGGACCGTCGTGGACTCCATCGTCCCATACTTGGTGCAATTCTTCTGCTGCTTTCTTCGTTCTCCTCGACGGCAAGTGTGACGGACCGTCACAGTCACGACGGTCCGTCGAGGGTCTTCGTTTCAAAATACTTCAACTCTTGGAATCTGGGTACAGGGATCACTTCTCTGATCTTCACGACGGACCTGCAGGACGGACCGTCATGGCCATGACGGACCGTCACAAGCTTCGTAGTCCCACACTTGGTCAGACTTCCCCATCTTCCTTCAGCAGCTGCACTACGCTGCCACCTACGGACCGTCATAGGCACGACGGACCGTCATAAGCTCCGTAGGTGGTCTCTTCTGCATTTTTTTCACTCAAAATCTCCGCATTCAGCTCTGGACAGATTTCCTGCAAAACAAAGAGACACTTATATCAAAATTAGCACAAAAAGGCTTTCAGACACACTAAACTTAAGGAAAAAGTATTAATTATACCGTGAAACCACGGTATATCAATAGGCATATCAAGTAATTCACAATGTAAATTAAGACCATTAGCAAATGAGGAAGATACATAAGAAAATGTGGATCCGGGATCAAACAATACAGAAGCCATGCAATCACAAACCAAAAAATTACCTGTGATAACAGCATCCGATGTCTCCGCTTCAGATCTCCCAGGGAAAGCGTAACAATGGGCCCCATTACTTGTCTGTCCGTTGCCCCTACCATGTTGTGTTGTAGTGGCTCCAGTTTGCCCATCACCTCTGCCGTTTTGGTGACCACCATTACCTCGACCACCACGTCCTCAAGAATAACGGCCTCTACCATGACCACCTCTACCTCTAGCTATCGGGGGTCTATAACTCGTGTTTCGGAAATTCCTCCTAATATGTCCAGTCTCCCACATCCATAACACTCTCTGGAGTCGAGCATAGGTCTCTCAGAGAATTGTTGACCGGTCTGAGGTGGACCCCCAACTACAGTCTGTAGTGAAGATGAATGGGTCGAACTGAGTAACCTCCGGAACCCTGTCCTCTAGAGTAAGAACCATTAAACTCACCTCCCTTTCGAAACCTTTTTGATGTCGATGTCGTGGTGAAGTCATCGGGCTTCACTCCTTCCACCTCTATCACGAAGTCTACCACTTCTTGGAAGGATTTTGCCGTAGCCGCTACCTGTAGGGCCGAAATCAGCAATTCTGACCTCAACCCCTTCACAAACCGGCGAATCCGCTCTTGTGGACTGAAACAAAGTTGGGTGGCATACCGGGATAATGCACGAAATTTAGCCTCATATGCATTAACCGTCATCCTACCTTGCTCTAGGCTCAAGAACTCATCTCTTTTCCTATCCCTCAAAGTCCGGGGGATATACTTCTCCATAAACAGGCTAGAGAATGATGCCCAAGTCATAGGTGGTGCCTCTGTTGGTTGACACTCAACATGTGACCGCCACCACATTTTGGCGTTCCCTTGAAACTGATAAGTCACGAACTCCACACCAAACCGTTCTACTATACCCATCTTGTGTAGTAGCTCATGACAATCAACCAGAAAATCGTAGGCATCCTCTGATTCTGCACCCTTAAAGACGGGAGGTTTCAATTTCAAGAACTTACTGAATAGTTCATGCTGATCATTTGTCATTATAGGCCCAGTAGTCAGACGTGGAAACGTGCCTATTTCCAATGAGGCATCCATGCGGGGAGCCCCAGCAGCAGCATGTCGTACTTCTGAAACCGGAGGTGTTGGTGCAGAAACCACTGGAGGTGTTTGGCCCTAATCAGACAACCCGCTCAGATAAGCAAGAACCTTATTGATCATCTCTGGGGTAGGTTGGGGTGGCAGTTCCTCGTTCTGCACTTGTTCATTCTCCCCTTCCTCACCCTCTCTTATCACTTCCTCAGTCGGTGGAGGAGTCACCGCCCTAGTACCAGATGGGCTAGGTGTTTGTCTTCTTCCTCTAGAGGACGTCCTCCCACGACCTCTTCCACGGCCTCTTGCCGCTACTCCGCTACGAGCTACAGCCCCAGTGGCTGGCTCAGACGTTTCTTGTCTTGCCGTTGTCACTGCTGGCGCGGTCGTTGCTCTAGTTCTAACCATCTGCGAAATAGAGTGAAGATGGTCAGATACCAATTTGTATCACCTAGATACCAATTGGATTCAAGTAGTAGCACGAAAGAAAGAAAGAAAGAATGGAATTTTCCTAAAGTCTTATAGCCTCTCAAAGAAAAGTAAAGGCGTCCCCCTACCGTTCCTTAAGACTCTACTAGACTCGTTCTTGTGTGATGAGACCAACGAACCTAATGCTCTGATACCAAGTTTGTCACGACCCAAAACCGAGCCGCTACTGGCACCCACATTTACCCTCCTATGTGAGCGAACCAACCAATCTAACACTTAACATTTCAATGTATATCAACAGAAAATAATGCGGAAGACTTAAACTCATTAATAAAAATAATTCAAAACTATTATTATTATCCCCAAAATCTGGAAGTCATCATCACAAGAACATCTATCCTCAAATTACTAAACTAAGAGTATCTAAGAAAAAAAAAAAGCAAGTAAAAAGCTAGTCCATGCCGGAAGTTCAAGGCATCAAGACTGAAGAAGAAGAAGATCCAGTTCAAGCTAGAAGCATTAGCTCACCCTGAAGATCCGGTTGTGACGAAGACTGGCTAGAATCACTGTTGAGTTGAAGACGACGGTACGTTTGCTGCACTCCACAAATAACAAGAAGAGAAAACATAAAAGTAGGGGGTCAGTACAACCACACATACTGAGTAGATATCATCGGCCAACTCAAAATAGAAGACAATATATCAAGTAATATTATAAAATCAACTATGATGCTTAACATGTAGCAATAACAAGTACTATATCATTAACAATTACCGTCAAGTTCACACATGAGGACTCAAGCCTCAATACCATACTCATTTGGGAATTGGGTTCATTAGATTGAGTATATTTATCATCTTTCAAGATTCATTATCTTTCTTCCTCTTGTGTCGGTACGTGACACTCCGCTCCCTGATTATCTTTATTCCTCTTGTGTCGGTACGTGACACTCCGATCCCCTACTACTATGTGTCGGAACGTGACACTCCGATCCCCTAAATCTACGTGTCGGTTCGTGACCACCCGATCCCTTAAATCTACGTGTCGGTTCGTGACACCCGATCCCCTAATCTACGTGTCGGTTCGTGACACCCGATCCCCTAAATCTACGTGTCGGGTCGTGACACCCGATCCCCTAAATCTACGTGTCGGTTCGTGACACCCGATCCCTTAATTCTATGTGTCAAAACGTGACACTCCGATCCCCTAATCTCATTCTATCAATTCATCAAGCCTTCTCTTATACCAAGGCATCATTATTCTCATTACTTTAGTTCATCAAGCCTTTTCTTATACTAAGGCATCATCAATCTCATTACTTTAGTTTATCAAGCCTTCTTTATTACCAAGGCATCATCATTAACAAAGAGATTAGGGTTTTCAAGATTTGGGATTCAATAACTTCATCATGCTCATTATCACAATTATATAATCACATTCATACAAGCATACAACTAAGCACATAGCAGGGTTTACAATACTATCAATACATATCATTCACTATTAAGAGTTCACTACGAATATCGTAAAAACCATAACCTACCTCCACCGAAGAATTTGATCAAGCCAGCAATTTCCAAGCTTTGTTTCTTCTTCTCTTTTATCCTCTCTCAATTCGTTTCTCTTCCCTCTTCTTTGTTCTTCTATTTTTCTTATTCAAACCCTCTTTCTTTTACCCTAATTAACATATAATTAAGTGTAAAAGATGACAATAATACCCCACTAATTAACTCAAAGTTACCTCTTTTATCCCTCAAGAATTTGAGTTATTAATATAAACCCACGAATTTTATAATTATAGCAGGAATAGTCCAAAACGCCCCTTTGAAACTTAACCAGAAATCCGATCCAGACTGGGATTACGCAACCTGTGACGGCCCGTCGTGCCTGCGGCGGTCCGTCCAGCAGGTCGTCGCAAAGATCAGAGACTCCATTTTCACTAAAGAGTCTGTGACGGTCCGTCACGCCTGTGACGGTCCGTCCTGCACTTCCGTCACGACGTTCAGAGAATTGTTCCCAGTACCAAATTCTCAAGAGTTGAAGTGTTTTGAAACGGGGGCTCACGACGATTCGTCGTACCTGTGACGGTCCATCCTGCAGGTCCGTCACAGAGTTCAGAGAGTCGATTTCAGTACTCAGATTTCAAAATTCCTAAGTGTTTTGGAACGAGACACCCTCGACGGTCCGTCGTGCCCATGACGGTCCGTCGTGGTGTCCGTCGTCTCAGCCAATTTTTCCAGAAATAAAATCTGCTACTCAAAACGACTAAACAGGTCGTTACAACTTGTGCATTTTCCCTTAAACTTTTGTATTATTATTGTTATTCTTATTCTTATTGTTGTTGTTATTATTATTATTGTTATTTCGGAAAAGGGCCTAAAATACCCTAGAAGTATTAGAAATGATACAAAACTACCCTCCATCCACCTATTGGCTCCAAAATGCCTTCTCACCAAACTATTGACTCCAAAATACCCTTGTCATCCACATTTGGGTTCAAAATTGACCACTTATTTAACGGTTTTAAATTTACACAATTTAAATATTTTTTAAATACGTGGCCCTCAACTATTTTTTATAACTTAACTTATTACTATAATTTATAAATCAATCCATTATCCACTCATTACTAATTAAACCCGCCCCAATTAATAAACCTGACCCTTTACTAATGCAACAATAGTAAATCTATTGCCAATGAGTGTTTATAAAATTTTGATGCGAAAATATCTATAGAAGTAAATTATCGTACATTCAAGTCCTCAAAACATATTATAATTCAAGTGTCTAAATAATAATTACCGATAAACTTAAAAGTCTTAAAAGTCTGACTACGTTCATCTTAATTATTCCTTTATCTCCATAATGTGATGTTACTTAATAGATAACTTTTTTTAAATAATATATTATAGTTTTAATATTTAAAATAAATCATATATATTTATAAAACTATATTAAAAAAAGAGCACGCATTAATTCGGGGTTACTACTTCTTTACCTTGATCATAATTTTTGAATTCAAGCTTGAAAGAGAATACTATTGAAAGTATCCTTCTAAATAAGAGGCTAAACCTAAATTTCATTGTGGTTTCAATTCGGACTAGAATAAATTTGGATGTTATTTTCAAGAATCTGTAATTTAACCGTGTCTTAGTAGTGTTTAGGACTGTTTTGATAGTAGAATTAGTTTATTAATTGGTGAGTTTAATTAGTAATGGGTGGGTAGTGGGTTGATTTAGAAATGATATTAAAAAATGAAATTATAACCAATAGTTGAACACCAAGTATTTAAAAAAAATATCTAAATAGCTTAAATTTAAATCATTAAATAAGTGATCAGTTTTGAATTTAAAGGTGGATGAGAAGAGAATTTTGGAGCCAATAGGTGGATGAGAAGGAAATTTTAGAGGTAATAAATGGATGTATGATAATTTTTGTACCATTTTTAATATTTTAAAAATATTTTAAACCCTTTTCCATTGTTATTATTACAATTATTATTATATTTTCTTATAAACTTTATTTCAAACAAAAGTAAGTAGCCTTGCTTTGACTCTTGATAACGTTCCTTTTTGGACTCAAATGCGCCACAATTTATGCTCTAGCTTTACATAACTATTTTGTCTTTTTGAAAAAGAACAAAAAACACTTTTACTTTAAGATAAACAATGGATTGTATCAAACTTTTCTATAAGTAAAACTTATTTTAATTCTTTTTGTGGATTTTTACCTCTTTCTAAAGAGTCATGAAGTTGATTATTTTACCATTGAATGTCAAAGACAATGTCATGGATTCATGGTTCTACAACTCACTAGTCTAAAAATTGAAACTCTCTCATGCTGGAGTTTCACATGTAAAAGTTCAAAATTTATTATAGTGTGATGGAATTTTATATGTAACGTACTGCTCTCTCAACTCCTTACGCAGGGTCTTATAGAGTTTTTTTCAAAAAAAATCCCTGAAAGCTATTTCACTAAATATTCATAAGTTAATACATACAAAAAATAAAATAAAAATAAAAATTGTTTAACTCCTAACACACGAAAAATTGAGGTAGCCTAATTCCTTTTAAATGACTCTTAAATGCCAAATATAAAGCTGAATCATAGTGACGCTGTACATACTGCTCACCTAACTTATTATGGGGATTCCATAAGTTGTTTTTAAAAAAGTCACTTGATAGCCATATCACCAAATATTCATGAATTAACACAAACAAAAAATTGAGAAAATCACCTAATTTATGTTAAATGGTCCCTAAATGCCAAAATATATCATGGATTATAGCAAGGATATACATGCTGCTCTCCAACTCATTACAAAGTCATGTAAAGTTTTTTCCAAAAAATATTAAGAAGTCATATCAACAAAATATTCATTTGGCAGCACACAAGGAAAATTGAAAAATCGTTTAATTCCTGTTAAGTGTCCCATAATTGCTAAAATATGTCGTGGATCATGGTGATGCTATATGTACTGCACCCCAACTCATTACGGAGGGTCTAGTAAAGTTTTTTTAAACAAAAATCGCCTAGAAGCCGTATAACCAAAATATTGATGAGCTAACCCTTAAATGCAAAAATGTGTCGCTGATCATGATGAGACTCTACATACTACTCTCCCAGAGGGTGCCACAAGTTTTTTCAAAAAAATCACCCGAAGACGTATTATCAGAATATTTAAAAATTCAAAACTGATCCACTAATCTATGCTAGAGTTTCACATGTCAAAGCTCAAAACTTCCTCAAATAGTATTGGAGTTTCACATGTAAAAGATTAAAATTAAATCGCATTGCATTGCATTTCATATAATAGGGAGTTTTGGAACTCTAACAGAGTGTATTGGTAAAATAGATCTAAAAGTTTCAAACTTCAAACGCATTATGTTGAAACTTCTTTTATGTTTTAATAATGTTTATTTTGTACAAATATTATTTCAATCATATATCAAATGAAAACTAAAGTTCAAACACCAAATCAACCCCCACCCCACACACCATTTTCACCTTCGAGAAGAATTTGGAGGCCCATTACAAATCAACCATTTGGGCTTCAGTCATTTATAAAGAAGGGAAAATTACGTGGTTAAGCTAACTAATACTATTTAATTACTCGTCATAACTATAGTTTGCTATTATTATCATTTGTGACTAACATTATACATTAATTACGTGGGCTGACTTCGAGTTTGTATAATTAGTCACGTTTATATATATATAATTCATCATAATATACAAAAACAAATGTATAATATACAATGATCTAATCGATATACATCTACAATTCGCCTCTCTCTCACACTCATCCCTCTCTAAATCATCTCTCTCTCCTCTCCCAATCTGATTCGTCTCTCTCCTCCCTCTCCCAATCAATCTCGCTTTCCATATATACAAATATATGTATAATAACAATTATCTACCGATACACACAACAATTTACCTTTCTCCCAGTCTTTTCCCTCTCTCTCTCCTAGTCTTGTTCTCCTTTCTCCTCCCTATAACATGTAGTTACGAATTTTAATTATCAAACTATAGCTATGAAGAATAATGAGGCTATTTTTGAGTGGCTTTATGTGAAAGTTCTTCTATAAAGAAAGTCTCGAGTAGTGGTTACTTGTCTGTGGGTTCAAATGTACCAGCCCAAGCCCATTTTTTGTACAAACATTCCTTAAAAGGGAAAACTACCTTAATAATATATCATATATTTACTAATTCTACATATTTTAAATAATTATGTATCTAATTACATAACAATTCTCTATCAGATACAGTAAAATGGAGAGATAACCGAGCAAGAAGTGGAGAAAGACGAGCGAATTGTAGTCATGTATCCCAGATGGATGTGAAACGCAGTAGATACATACTAGATATATATGAGAACAATGAGCGATATAGGAGGGAAGTGAGCGAGTTTTATCTATGTATCTCACATACAGGCGAATTCACTTGGATACATTATATCTAGAACATATTACACATAATTTTAACCCAATTTATTTCGAGATACATGAATTTGGACGTATTTAGACGCACTAAAATCTGATAAGATCTGTAATATTGCAACTATAGTATATAAAAGTAATTAGCTCCTAAATTAATGTGATTTATATGATTTTTCCTTCTTTAAACCGTTTCTTTCAGTCATTTTTGTGGAAAATAATAAAAAATTGTACAAACAATTGGTATGGTGAAAGAAGATTAAAAAAATGAGAAGAATAATTAAATGTTTTGAGCTATTATATACCACATATGTTGTGTAACATATTATAACAAGTCATTTACTTTTTAGATAATTATAGGTTTCAAGTTGGAGATCAAGAAATGAGGGGGAAAAAGTATTTCTATATTTAGAAATAAATTTTGTAATGTACGAATCTAAATTTAATCTGATCTCACTATAAATATCAAATAGAAACCTTATAAACCACTTTCACATGATGATATACAAATATCACACACGTTCATTGCATAACACGAAATATTGTACTCTTTATTCTTAAATTGATAAATACATCGACTTCTTTTCCCTTTATCAATAATATATACTAAAAGTTTGTATACATGTGCACACTACACATGATGATAATTTGTATAAAAAATAATTATAAAGATATGAGTAACTAAGATGAATTATGTGTTTGCATATCGTATCAATTACACAGTTCAATTGTACTTTTGATAGAAAAATAATAATATTATTAATTGGGAACAATAAAATATTTAACATTCTCTTAAAACTTTTGAGTAATGTGAGAATGTAACAAAAAGTTCCTTGTTGTTTGAGCTTTACTCCACACCCAAAGTGATTGCCCGTATCGACGTTTCAACTCACATGATTATCTAGATATTCGTATTGAGATTTAATTATATTTAAATCTATTATTGATAATTTTTTATGTGAATATTTTATCTAATATAAAATTTAATATTGAGATTCAATTATATCTGAATATTTGTTCTATAATTTTCCATATAAATTTTTCATCAAACATAAATATTAATAATGCATGTGTATTAGACTTTATACTAATTAATTTTATTTTTACACATCATGTTCAATCAAATATCATACCGAATAGATATTTTTGTGGCAATGATTAGGGGATCTAACAGCTAGCAAATTAAAAGCCTAGAAAGCTGTTGGGGACCAAAAGTTGATATATTTTTGTACCTCAAAAGTGCCTAATGGTCAAGCTTATTTTAGATATTAATTATTTGTCTTTTTTTATATAAGAAAATATACTTATTACTTTCGCCGTTTCTTTTTATTTGTCTATTATTAAATTAACATATCTATTAAGAAAATAATTAGTGAGGTAGTAAGTTTATCATTTTACCCCTATTAATTATGAAGTGGATGAAAAGTTCTACCTTTTTCAAAATAATTAATCATTTAATTGTGGGTATAATAGATAAAAAAATTTTCTTTTTTTGATTTATCAAAATGGACAAGTAATTAGGGATAACAATAAAAGGAAAAGTGGACAAGTAAATTAGGGTCGGAGATAGTATTATATGGAGCACATTTTGTTGTGGAAAGAAGATTTTGAATTATTGATTTATTATTAAAGTAGTATTATTCCCTCAAAACTCTTCCTTCTCTGCTTCACTGTCAATTGATTGACGCATGTAACGAAGCTGTAACGGAGCATTTACGCGACGATCAAATACGACTTTGCCAGCTGTCTGTGATAAGAAAAGAAAACTTGATCAGATAGTTCGTGCGGGGCATTTATTGATGAATGTTTTGATGTTTTAATAACGATAGTTTTTTTAAAAAAAAATTAATGAGCGAAGATTGATAAAAAAGAAAGTTTAAGAAAATTATGCCTAGACAATAATTTATATCAAATTATATGATTCTTGTGATCTCAAAGACAATTATAACTACGTATACTATATATATAAAATAGAAAATAATCTGTCACTTTATTTAATTGCCTATTCGAAAATATTTGACTTCACAATATTTTGTTACCTCCCTCCCCTTTTTTTTCTTGCTCTATGAATCAAATACCTATGTAGAATAATTTGAAGTGTCCATTAATTAGTTCAAACATTATTATTATAAAAAATATATAATTTTATTGGTTGTATATATAACTATTTATAGTAACAAGGTCAAATTCAATTATTATATAAAAAAATATATAATTTTATTGGTTGTATATATAACTATTTATAGTAACAAGGTCAAATTCAAAGTAACAAACATTAAATTCTCTTGAACATTTTGTCACATGAATTTTGTACTTTGATTATAATGTTGTCTACACTTTTTTTATTTTTTAAGTTGCTTTATTTTTAATATTTAATTAGGCAAGTTGTCATTCACTTTTCATTTATTTGTTGTTTATATTATGACATTTTGTTTTCATTTATGTAGACAAATTAACATGCTTTTACATATATAATCATACAAGCACATATGTACAACTCTCTCTATATATGTATATATATGGCCTACATAAAAGATATATCATGTGATTTGTTTCATATATTTAGTTAATAAAGATAGAACAATACTGTTATGGATTTTATTTGTATAATGATTGAATTGTTGTATATTTTTTAACTTAATAAATAAATAAATATGTTTGCATCATTTTATTTCTATTTTTTTTAATATATGGAGTTAACTCACGAGTTCTTGACTATATAAAACAAGTATAATTTATCTAAATTTTATAGTGTAACTGTTATGAGTTAATTACATTATTTTTTCATTGTAAATTACAAATAAAGTATAAAATTTATGAATTTCAGATACGTCATTGGACTTCCGGAGACATCTGGGTACATAAGTGAGGGAGGTATCCAAAAGGGTATAAGGATATATCAGCGAGAGCAGAATGATGTTTCCGAGAGGAAATTTTTTAAAAAACTTTAAATGATAGAAAAACTTATTATGGTAAACTAAGATGTATATTTAGGTATTTTTTTTAATAAAACAAGGTCACACCCAAAGGTTACAACAAGTTGGATGGTTAATACACCCCCTCTATCCTAAATCAAAGTTTTCGAATTTGAATTTTAGGAATGATATGGAGCAGTTTACCTCTTAAAATACTTTTTGATATGTAATCAGATTAGTGAACTATAAAACATATAGCAGAGACCTAGTGTAAAGAAAACAAACAATTACTTCTTCCCACAGAAAGTATAAATTCGAGTTAATTAATCCTAAAGAAAGTATCAGAGATTGAGAGAAAAAGCGAATAATTCTTTTCAATAAAAAGGACGAATCTTTTAGAACAATCGTCTTTGGCAAGGATTACTTCGTGAAAGTGGAAAGTTTTTATATACTTTCGATGAAATATGTTTCAAAGCAGATATCGAAGAATAAAAAAAGATCAATTCTTATCAATAGAACCTTGAGGGAACAAATCTCAAAGGTAAAAAGTCTACCAACCAAAAGTTTTTTAACTTTATACTGACTTTATTGTCATCTGTGTACTTTAAAATAAAATAGTAATATCCTTTTCCTCTGGACTAGGAACGAATAAAATCATAATTAAGACATTGGTGAAAAGGGTTGACAACTAATTACCAAAAACTTTGTTTAAAATTATTCTATCTAATGTAATGGACAAATATGTACAACAAACTAATAACATAAAAAATTAAATTATTAAAAAGTATATCTATGAAAAGTTTTTTGACTTTGTAATTGTATTATCTTCATGTCATTTTGTAGTTTAAATAAGTAATACTCCTTTTGTTTTTTTTATGCATCAGCAAAGCTAGAATTTTGACTAAACTATTGATAATTGAAATCAAAATCTTTAATTAGAAATTCTTGATTCAAAATATTGGAAACAAATAACCACCTTTTTTTCTTTTGATCTTCTTATCCTAAATAATCACCTATTAAAAAATATTTTATCTTTTGAGTATAAATTTAAATTAAATCGAGCCAATTAATAGCATACATCAATTTTTTCCCACACCAATCTCCTCATTTAAAAGAGCAAAAAAAGACGAAATCAGCTTAGTAACAATTCAAATTTTTTTTTTTTTAAAATCATATTAGTGAACTTAAATACTTTGTTATATTTCTTTCTCAACAACCTTTTATCATTTTTTCTTACAAAAATCAAGGCATAGATTTATTAGAACCAATACTATATAACGAAGCTAATTCACCAACGTTTAGAACTATAAAAAAAAAAAGATAAATCACTCTTTTTTTAATCAGAGTTTCAGTTTAGAATTATAATTTTAAAAAAATATCTTGGAAGGAATTTATGAATGAGTGCTATGCGATACAAATTTAAATCAGTTAAATTTTAATGTAAAAATTTAATATCAGCTAAAAATATATTTAAAAAAACCTTTAAAACTAGAAGGAAAAGGGACATGTTGAGCAAATAGTGCTATCATTGTAAAAAGAAAAGACAATAATATAACACAGCAAGGATAAAGATAGGTCAAGTATAATTAACTCAAGTAATATTAAATAGTCTTATACATTCATATCATGTGTACTATAGAATAATTTATGATTAAGATTCATTTAATTGTATATATTTATTGTAATAATAAAAAACAACAAAGTCTTTAATTATTTCTATTTTATCAAACTATCAAATAAAACAATTAAGTAAATCTATAAGACTATTGAACATTATTTGATCAGATCTTTATTCGAATTTTTATCATGTATTTGATAATAGTATTTGAGAAATATATTTCTCTTTTTTATTTATACCCATAAATTTTAAAAACTATCAAAACGAACCATATATTTGAATTACTAGTCAATTGCATCATCGTTGCAACAAAAACAAATAATGTCCATGACACCGTAACAACGTTGTAGCTTGGAGCGCGTGCAATAAACATCATTTCATATATCTTGAAGTAGACAAAGCACATGACTTTGTTATCTTGAGTTGATTGTCCACCTTCATCAACAACGATATCCTCATTTAATATTTACCGAATATTCTATCAGTACTTTAATGTTCACATACAAAATTATGTAATACAATACAAACAACTACTATAGAAGATGTTTTTGTAAAATGATAAAAGTTCGATATAAATTTCAAATTTTAAAAGATAGATTTGACCCAAATACTAAAAAAAACTAGCATTTGAAAATTTGAAAAATTCATCAAAAATATTTGTGAAATAATCACAAATTATATAAACAAATACTATTTGCTCGATTATTCTCGAATGCGAAATGGCTAAAATAAGAACAAAAAAATCTATAAACTCTTTTTTAAAAAGTGTACTATCTATAGCCTCTCTCCCTATTTAAACCTTCCATATGAACAGTCCTAAAAATAAATTTCCTCCACCCCCAAAAAAATATCTATCAACAGAAAAATAAGAGTCTGCATTTTTATCTGTAAGTTCCAAAATTCAATATATATTTTTATTGTTAGTATTTCTTCTGCTGAAAATAGAAAAAAAATAAAAGAAGGAAAAAAAAAGAGAAATTTTCCAAAGTTTAGCTCTGTTTTGGTTTTCTCTAAATTTATTTTTTTTAAAAAGTAAATTCTGGAGGCTGCATTTAGGGGGCGGAGCTACAAGTTTGTATTTATAAATATCGAGATAAAGTCTGGATACATTCTATTTTTTTCAGATTTCAATCATGGAATTATACGGATTTTTTTTTTGTTTATATTTTGAACTTAGTAGACTATCTCTCGTAGAATTCAGAACTCATAAACTTAAAATTTTAACTCTGTTTTTAACTTTTTTGATTTTTTTTGATAATTTTGGGTATGTTTTTTTTTTTTTGAAGGAAAAATGCAGAGGAGATCCAAAATGGGATTGTTGATGAGAAATTTTCTAGTTTTATTTTGTTGGATGATTTTAGCTGTAAATGCAGAAGAATACATTACATATAAAGATCCAAACAAGCCCTTAAACAGAAGAATCAAAGATTTAATGAAAAGAATGACTTTGGAGGAAAAAATTGGGCAAATGATACAAATTGATCGTACTGCTGCAACTCCAGAGGTTATGAACAAGTACTACCTAGGTAAAAATAAATAAATAAATAAATAGCCAGTGACGGATTTAGATTAGACGTGACAGTGGGTCCGAATAGACCCGCTGATTCTAAATTCTAAATCCGTCACCGTATGCAAATATCAGTGTTTGTTTAAGATATTTTGTTGTTTGAGTTTATTTAGGATGAAATGTGGCTTTGTTAATGGGTGCAATGGGTTTGGTTGGATCTATTGATTCTAAATTCTAAATCCTCTAAATTAGAGGTGGTGTTAAAGTTTGAAGTTTATGAGTTTATTATTAATTTTAAATTTTAAATTATTGTTATAAATTAAAAATGGTGTTAAAATTTGAAATTTATGAATTCTGAACTAATTATCAAACTCATAGCTCGATTTTAGTTACAAATGTCATAATTTAGTGCTTTTATATGTTTAGTATTTTTTTAATACAAATATATGATCTAAGTAAAAGGTACTAGGCTAATTAATTTGAACCCTTTTCTAATATTGTAGCTCTGTCCCTTATGTATGTATAAACATATGAAAGAGTCTATTTTTTACAAAATATTTTATTATATAAGTTATCGATTTTCTAGCTAAGTGAATTCAGTTGAACCCCTTTTTGATAAATCTGACTTCACCGTAGGATGTCATGGGTTATAAAAAATTGAAATCCACTAATTTTAAATTTTTATTCCGTTCTTGTATTCAGAAGTAAACCATTTTTCAATAATTTTGCTATGTGGATTCAACTGTATATATACACCGTATAATTTTTTTGATAAAGCAGTTTCAGTTGAACCTTTGATAATTATGACTTTTCTCTACAA
>JAKWIY010001376.1:0-21136 GCA_027704805.1 Solanum corneliomulleri | reverse complement strand
TTTTCCAAACCTTGTCAAAATTTAGAGGAAATTAGAGTTAGTGTAGGTAAATATGGTAGCAATTGAGTGGATCACATATGACTTCGATGGGATAAATAGATAAATATTTCGTTAAGAGATCCCTATGAGTTTACGAAATTGAATTTTGATAAATGGATTTTCGGGAGTTGATCTAAGTATTAAGGGCCTTTTCTGAGCATAGAGTGTGTTGTAAAAAGGGGGAATTAAAATTCCCCTAAGAAGGTTCTATCCCGATTTATGCTACTGAAGTGAGTAGTGTGCCTCTGTAATGACGCTTCTACAGCAGGATGAGCACCGTTGTAGCGGACGACATGGACCTTAAAAATCGTAATTTCAACGGCGCAGGGGGGCTCACTTGTTCGAAAGTGCCACTGCAGTGAGATTTTATGCTGCTGCAGTGATGCTGCTACAATGGGATGAGTGCCGCTGTTGCGGGATGAGTGCGTTTTTAGATCATTAAGTAAACCATTAAATGATCTTATTTGACACTTTTCAAATTTTAGAGCTAAAGAAAGACCGTTGGGCTATTTCAACCCACAATTCTTGAGGCTAAAGGTAAGCTTTACACTACCCGAATTCACTTTTCCATCCATAAAATGTAATATTGATGGAGAAGGGTTTCTTGATGGATTCTATGTTATAATTTAACCCTAAATTGATTAGTTGAGATCATGCGTTGATCCAGAGTGCATAGAATTGTTAGTAATCTAGATAATTAATGATTTTCTATTGTTTTCTGTGTATTATCGATTAGTTGTAGACAACGAACAAGCGGAACATATATGGAAAAAGGAAGGATCAAGTCTCTTACGATTCAAGCATATTTTGAGGTAGGTGATTGTTGTGATTTCATGATTGTGTGATGTATATATGTTCTTACCTCGTTGTGATACTTGTATATACATGAACATTGCAATGTTTATCATACTTGTTGTAACTCGTATTTGTGATTGTGATTGTGGTGTGTGAATGAGGATCAGATTGCCACATTTTGGCAAGCTAATTGGGATTAGTTGCCGTATTCTAGCATAACGTTGGATCGAGTTTTCATGCTTCAGCTCAATCTTGGATCATATAGCCACGTTTTGGTATACTTTGAGATCAGATAGCCACGTTGCGACATGCTAAATGTTTGGGTTTGGGTCCATTAAAGGATGAATGGTGTGTTACATATGAGAAATATGTTGTCGAATTTTTAGGTTGATAATGTTGTATATGTTGTTTGACTTTCTTATTTTGCACTAGCGGGATAGCCGTGACCCTATGAGTATACTGTGGTTTTGTACTAATTCTGCACTTGCTATTATTTTTGTTGAGTATAGGGCATCTTCAAGAGGCTATTGACAGACCTCATTTAGGAGACTAGAGAATACCGCATCGACTTCAAGGATGAGACACATCTTTACGGCTGATATGAAGTTCTCTTTTGTCTATCTCCACCTTTCAAGACTTAGACCTTTTGAGTAGTTAGTTGAATAGTGCAATAGTATTCTCTTTTATAGATATGGTATCCATTTAATAATTTTGTTTACATTGACATTCATCTTAGGTTTATCTTCCACAAATTTTAGTTATTAAATCTTTTGTTTCGTAATGGAATTTTGTTTTTTCTCATTTGACTTGCTTCCGTAACTTAAATGCCTTAGTTTTTGAATAATTTCTTTAGTTGGATAGTAGTAGTGGTTCTCCCACCAATTTGTATGTTTGGGTGAGAATAATGAAGATTTTTGGGTCGTGATAAACATGGAGGAGATGAATTAACATATTTAGATATATATACTCAAAGTTGAAGTATTTTTAATGTAATAATCAAAGCCAAGCTTAAGTGTATGCCTAAAATTATCCTGCACCGAAACAATGAAGGGAGTCTGATGGTATCCCCATATTTTGTCAAATGAAATTCAGAGACATAATATATAAACTAATTAATAAATGGAGATGGTATCTCATTGCATACTACATAAAGAAAAATTGATATCAAATAAAGTTTATCCAACTTGAAAGTGTAGTTGAAACATATTAAATGTTAACAAAACTTAGACAAAGATATAGAAGTTGCTATTCAAAAGATCATTCCTTATAGAAGCATATCTCTTGAATTTTATCTTGATTTTCATCTTCCACAACCAATGCAAATAATAGGGAAAAATATTCGTTCGATTTCATACTTTATGATATTATGAAATAAATAAACTAAAGAATATTGAAGTTATTAAATGTACCTCAATAGATCACTTGATAGAGCTCCATGATCACTAAATCATGAAAAGGAAACAAACTTAGCTGCTAAAATTAAAAATATATTCATTAAAAAAGAACTATAATAAAATTTAATAAAAGACAGGAAGATGATTTCCCACCAAAAGAAGAAGAAGAAGAAGAAGAAGAAGAAGAAGAAGAAGAAGAAGAAGAAGAGAAGAAGAAGAAGAAGTTTTTCTACTTCTAAACTTGATCGAGATGTGCTCTTAACGCGTTGCAGTTGATCATGTTTATGTAATGATGGAATATCCAATTGTGAATTCAATGTTTCTATATGAAATTGTTGATTTTCGACCACAACTTCAGTTAGATTTAATCCTTTCTGCAAATCATGTTAGATACTAGTTTCCTCTTTTGTCTTTCGAAGAGAGTCTTCTAACTGTGCCATTATCTTTGGTGTTGCTTGATTAGTAATAGGTTTTGGAACAAACTCGAGAACATTCATGGATCCTGTCTTTGTTTCAAGTACTAAATCATAAAATTTCATCAATAGTCATAGAAGAGTATATATCTTTCAAATCGATCAAGATTCTCTGAAAAGAAAACAAACTTATAATATGACAAAATAAGTAAATCATATTGAATGTTACTGGAGTATAAATTTTCTCACATTGTCATGGTAGGGTATAGATGTTCAAATCGATCATAATTTTTTGAAAACAAAATTAACGTATGAAAAAAACAAGTAAATCATATTGAATGTTACTAGAGTAGGCTTTCTATCATAGACATTGTGATCTTCTTGAGATGACCAACCTTTTTGACTTTGAATAATGAGTGTTTTTATAGATCCCAATTATATCGGGTTTAACCTCTTAGGCTTCTGTTCATCCTACAAATTTAAAAATAAATTGATTATTAGTATTTACCAAAATATAGTAACTGATTTGTGTGTGTCGATATAAGGTTATATCTAGAGATCCAACGTTATGACTTTTTATGATGATGGTGATTCTTTAAGAATAATGCTTATCGTAATCACCAGTTCACATGTACCAACACAGATGGTAAAGATGGGTCATTGGATTTTTTTACTATAATCAACAAAATGTAGATGAACTAGCAACATACAAATCGAAATTAGGAACCATACTATCATGTCTGCATACAAAGAATTAAATTAAAAAAGAAAAAAATTGGGTTTGAAATTTTTACAAGAGTTGAGGGAAAATATGTATATCACTAGTGCAATATAATTTTTAGATTAGACTTTAAACGAGTTACTACTCTATTTCTAGGAGAGTGTTTTTATGCATTGAGAAAATTTTACAAACCGTCATAAACATCAAATTATCCCTATCCAAACACAATGAATACCTGTATTTGTTCACAAAAAGGTGTGCACGATAATCTCAACATTAAAATACCACTAGGAAGAAAAAAATATGTATAACTTACAATTTCAGCTTGTGAAGCAACATCTTTTTCCTCTATTTGGAGTTCCTTCCTCTGGTTTGGAAGTGTAAAAAAATATTGCGCAACTATCCCCAAATGATTTGAGAGTTTTGCTGATTGAATCGCCTTAACTGACCTCCATTTACCATTAGGGATCTCAACAACCACATTCTTCTCCAAATATCTTTTAATTTTGTTAAGACCCTCTCCTCTAGTTTTTCGTTGACTGTTTTTAATTCTAGATATATTATCTGAAGAAGAATAAATAATATCTAAACTATAAGATAGTGGTGTATAAATAATATAATTTCAAAATTTTTGCATCAAACCTAAAAGTCAGTAATCACTATGCTTTGATTAACATAAGAAGTCATATACCTGTGGTAATTGCACAAGTACATTTATTTGGGTCATTGATAGAGTGAGTAGCTGAAACAGTTTTTCGAGTAAATTTATTATGCTTATAGATACGTCCTCTTGGTGCCATCTTTACTTCCTGCAAAATATCAAAGTATATGCACTACTTTGTTGGGAAAGACAAGGCACTAACAAAGAATGTCTGGCAGGATAACAGCGGAAGAATACCCAAGTCTATACTTTCCCATCTCAATTTTAACCAAGAGAAGACAAAAAACCACAAGCAATATGATAGTAAGACAGCAAGTAATTCAACCAAACAAATATAACAAGGCAATAATAAACCAATCACACAAGACACCAAGATTTACGTGGAAAACCCTTCGATGTGAAGACTAAAAAACCACGGAACCAAAAGCTCCACTATATAACCAAGAGTTACAATATTGTTTTCCAAATTGGCCACAAAACAAGTGTCAAACAATGAGAAACAACAAAATAAGATTGCACCAAATCTAGAAAAATTAAAGGAGCAAATCAATCACCATTTCGCAGCTACTGTTCACGACAGCAAAACTGAAGCTGCAGGCCACCAATCCAACTCTGTCAGTTCCTAATCAAAGATTGAGATGGATATAATATGCTATCCAAAATCAGCTCATGGGACAAGAAACGAAGCGAGAATCGCAATTTGAAGTTGGCTGTTAGGACTGAATTTTGACTGCGAAACTGCTCTCTTTTCTCTCTTTTTGGCAGCTGAAAACTCTCTGTGTATATGAAAATAAGACCTTAATAGGCTTATATTTGCCTCATAAGAATGGGCCTATGGGCAAAAATGGGTTGGTCCAAATTGGGCTTTTATTTATCCACATAGGAAGGGAAAAAGACCCATAACCCAACAATTCTCCCCCTCACGACTATGTGGAGGAGACCGCCATCCGGCGACCATGCACCAATCTTCAAACTTCCTCTTTGCAAAGCTTTAGTCATCATATCGGAACCATTTTCATTTGTATGAATCTTTTCAAGCTCAAGCAACTTAGAATCCAACACATCTCGAATTCAATGGTAATCTCACATCAATGTGTTTAGACCGACCATGCGTAGAATTCTTCCCAAGATGTATAGCACTTTGACTGTCACAATAAAGCACATACCTCTCTTGAGCACAACCAAGTTCCCCCAAGAATCTCTTCATCCAAAGCAATTCTTTACAAGCTTCAACGACAGCAATAAGCTCAGCTTCTGCAGTAGATAGAGCAATACATTTTTGCAACCTAGATTGCCAAGACACAGCTTCCCCTACAAAAGTAACCAAGTACCCTGAAGTAGACTTGCGAGTATCAATATCACCAGCCATGTCTGAATCAGTATAACAACAAAGAATAGGCTTCCCTCTACCAAAACACAAACTCAGACTAGAAGTGCCACAGATATATCTCATAACCCACTTCACCACATTCCAAGGTTCTCTTCCCAGATAATAAAGAAAACGGCTAAAAACTCCAACAGCGTGAGCAATATCCGGTCTTATACAAACCATCGCATACATTAAACTACCAACAGCTGAAGCATAAGGAACTTTCTTCATATCTTCCTTCTCATCATCACTAGAAAGACACTGTTTCGTGCTCAATTTGAAGTGCATAGCTAAAGTGTACTGACAACCTTAGCTTTGTCATGCTGAATCTGCGAAGTACTTTCTGAATGTACTTCTCTTTGATAAATACCAATTTCTTGGCCTTCTATCACGGACAATCTGCATGCCAAGAATCTTCCTTGCTGGTCCTAAGTCTTTCATAGCAAAAGACTTACTCAACTCTTGCTTCAACTTCTGAATCCTGCAAGTATTATGACCAACACAAGCATGTCATCAACATAAAGCAACACAATACTAAGTCACCATCAGAGAACTTTTGCACAAAAACACAATGGTCTGAAGAAGTCTTCTTGAAGCCCGCTGACTCATAAAAGAACCAAACTTCCTGTACCACTGCCTGGGAGCTTGTTTCAAACCATACAAGCTATTCTTCAATTTGCAAACATAATTCTCTTTACCCTTGACTTCAAAACCTTCCGGTTGCTCCATATAAATTTCTTCATCTAAGTCACCATGGAGGAAAGAAGTTTTAACATCCATTTGCTCAACCTCTAAATCTAGACTTGCAGCCCAGCCTAGAACCACGCGAATGGATGACATCTTCACAACTGAAGAGAATATCTCATCAAAATCAACTACCCTTTTGTGATTAAATCCCTTGACAACCAATCTAGCTTTGTACCGTGGATCTTGATTACGATCTTCATATTTCACCCGAAAAACCCACCTGTTTTTCAAAGCTTTTATGTCTTTAGGTAACTTAACCAAATCAAAGGTATGATAATCATGCAAGGATTTAATCTCATCTTACATAGCATCAAACCACCTTTTTTTTCTTCACTTTCAATGGTCTCATCGAGAGTCTCAGGTTCTCCCCCGTCAGTCAAGAGTACATACTCATTGGGAGAATAACGAGATGAAGGAATTCTCTCTCTACTAGATCGTCTGAGAGAACTCTCTAGATCATCTATAATTGGTTGTTGGACAACCACATCACCTTGCACTAGAGAATCAACAACATCATGCCGGTCATTCTGAACATGATCACCATCTTCATTATCAACTTGATTTTCATCATTATGAAGATTTTCTTCCGGTGCAATAGTCAAAGGAACTGGATCAACATCAACTAAGCTCTTACTATTCTGAAAATCAGCCTTGTCAGCTATGTAAAAATCTTCAATTGTTTGGTCTTCAAAGAACAGAACATCACGACTTCTAACAAGTTTCTTCTCAACAGGATCATAGAAACGATAGTCAAAATCATCTTGACCATAACCAATGAAGATACACTGCCTAGTTTTAACATCCAACTTTGACCTTTCATCCTTAGGAACATGTACAAAGGCTTTACACCCAAACACTCTAAGATGATCATAAGAAACATTCTTACCAGTCCAAACTCTGTCAGGGACATCACCATCTAAAGCAACAACAGGAGATAAATTGATAACATAAGTAGCAGTATTAAGTGCTTTTGCCCGAAAGGAATCTGACAGCTTAGCATCTGAAAGCATACATCTAACCCTCTCAACTAGAGTTCTCTTCATCCTCTCTGCTAAACCATTTAACAGAGGAGTCTTTGGAGGAGTTTTTTGATGCCTAATACCCTGCTCTCTGCAATATCTATCAAAAGGACCAATATACTCACCACCATTATCAGAGCGGATGCATTTCAATGTCTTCCCTGTTTGTCTTTCAACCAAGGCCTGAAAACTCTTGAACACATCAAGTACTTGATCCTTTGACTTCAAAAGAAATACCCAGAGTTTGCGACATTGATCATCAATAAAAGTCACAAAGTAAAGTGCACCACCATGAGATCTTACCTTAAAATGACCATACAAATCACAATGTACCAACTCCAGCAAATCAAGCTTTCCTGAAGGCGGATGACTCTGAAAAGAAACTCTAGTCTGTTTACCGGCTAAGGAATGAACACATTTCTTCAACTTTGCTTGTTTCACTCCAGAAAGCAAATTTTTCTTAGCCAAACTATCAATCCCCTTCTCTCTCATATGACTCAGCATTCTATGCCATAACTCTGATGAAGTATCATTCTCCACCAAATTTACTGAGTCTCTGGACATGGAGCCCTAAAATACATACAAGTTAGACAACTTGTCACCACGGGCCACAACCATCAAACCTCTAGTAAGCTTCCATTGGCCAACACCAAGTGTATTAACATAAACCTCATCATCAAGATATCCCATAGAAATCAAATTCAAGCGAACATCTGGAGCATGCTTGACATTATGAGAACTAGTTTGGAACCATTTTTACTTTCCAAACAAACTGTCCCAACGCCAATAACTTCAACTTCATGATTATTGCCCATTTTCAAACGTTCCAAATTACCTGGAGTATAAGAAAATAATTCCTTCTTTGGCGTGACATGAGAAGTAGCACAAGAATCCACAAACCAGCTAGACTCATCACGAACAAGATTAATGACATTTGCATCACAAGAAACAAGAACTAGCCTATGTTCTATGTGTCCACTGTAACGTTGGTCTTTTGATGATTTAACGGGGAATTTGATTGTGTAGCGATGGTTGTATCTAATGTATTAATTGAATATTATGTATGAATTTTAAATAAGTGATTTCATGTTATTTAATGTTGGTTAGCCTATGATTCTTCTACTCTCCATGGATGTCTTAAATAACATGTTCACTGTAATCTAAAGGTTCTAGCAATGATTGTAGGATTTCGTGTAGATTATATTGTCATTATATACTGCCTTATATTGATGATATTAATGGATTGTGGTTATGAATTCTGATGATCAAAGAAAAGGAATCTTGGCATGAATTGTTCTTTGTGTTCTAGCCTACAATTTGAATGTTGTAAGGAACATTATGTGATCTAAATTCTAGGGTAGATGAAGCATGATTTAGTTTTGATTTATATATATTTGGATACTTCCCTAAAATTATATTATTGGTACATGATGATTTATTAACTAAACTAGGGAGGTTAGTTGATGATCTAGGACTCTGTACTTCCTAGTACATGTAAGATACCTTGTAATATGTTATAGTATGATCTTGTAGCGACTTGTACATGGTTTCTTTTATGATTGAAGTACATTTATCTACTTCCCTATATATGAATTGTTGATGAACAAGGTGTATTGATCAATGATGATCAAAGGGTGAGAAATTGATAAGAATGCTTATCTCATCTGCATCCTATATCATAGTAATGTTGATGAAGCCTTGTATGAACATTGTGTGGTATGGTCCACTTATGGTGGCGTGTTTACTTTATTGTCATTATATATGTGTTGACTATGGCCATGAAGGAAAATTGATGAATATATGAAGATGTGCTTATGATGATATTATGTGAAGCTTATGCCTACTTTCCTATTCTAGTTGTGATTTAGGGTGTATGACTATTGTATGAGCATGTGTATATCCATGTTTGGGTAAAATATAGGTGCTGCCATTGATGATTAAAATGGTTAATAATTCCTTACCTATGTACCCCCGTGTGAATACATTAATAGCACAAGTTAGGAGTCTTAAGTGTAACATGAAGTTGACTTGTCTCCAATGCTATTTTGTGTGTTGTGTGGTTTATGATTGATAGAGTATTATGGTCTAAGAGGTTCGATGCCTGAATATGTTGTTGATATCCATTATGTGATCATGCTGACCAATGTACACACACACTCACTTTACATGCATGTTACAAGTAGTATAGGTCATGGTGTTTAAATAAAAGGTAATTATCATATTCACCAGTGTCTACTACAATTCATGTTAAGATGATATTTATGAAAGAATGATATGTGTTTACTTAGATAGGATTACTTGATAGGTGTACTAGTATGGGCAAGGGTATGGGACTTTGCCTATTCATTGCACATGTGTACCTTAATAGGATAGTTCTAGTTTTGGTTTCTATATGTATGAGTATGTATGTATGAACATGTGTGTCTTAATGTGTTATGTGAAAGGTTTGTTCACATATATGTATACAATCACACATGTATAAAGACCTAGTCAAGAGAGGGGCCTTGAATGGTGTATTCATGTGTACCCTAGACTAGATGATGCTTTACATATGCTATGTTCATGTGAAGGGATTCTTTACATGATTTAGGTTGATGAACTTTCATCTATGACCTATGAGTTAAGCATATGAGGGGAAGACTCTCCTAAACCTATATTTTATAAAGTAAAAATATAATAAAGGTTTTCAATAAATGAAAATTAGCTTAGATCAGAGTGAACTTGTCCCTTCCTATGATAGGAAGGTAGGTCACAATAAATCTCATGAGGTGGATAACCACAATGCCTCAATGGGCATAAATAAGTTTTCCATAAAAGAGTAACTACAATGCCTAATCTTGGAATAAAGAGGATTTTCGCATGTACCTCTAAGTTCCATAACTATGTTGCCACCATAGGATACTAGCTAGTGGATCCGGCTAGAAAGCTCTGTCACATTTTGTTCTACTTTGGCCGGTAGACCACCTCATTTCGTGTGCGGTTCTATGACACCAGATTCGATGTTTAGCATCACATGGTATATGTCGGTTAAGGCTATAGTTTCCATAAAGTAAAATGGACGATGGAAGTAAATGACTAGGACTCTAACTAGAATAACTTAAGAGAGGTTACTTAAGATAGGTGGAAGTAATGAACCCATGTAGACATTGCACAAGTAGCTCCTTAGGAAGTTCTAGGATGGTGTTCTAACGCATGTCACTATGTATGTATTCCTTATACATGACATTGTAGTATTTTTCTACTTGTTATGAATATGTGCATGATACGAGTCTTTATGCATGATGTCGATCTTGTTGACTCTATGATGAAGGTCTTGATTTAACTATGTCAATGTTGTACTATACTTCTATGATGAAATGTGTTTCCTTGTATAGATTGTATATATGTTTTCTTGTGGACTTAAGGTGATGAACTGTACCAAGTATCACTAGAGGGTTACTTGGGAAGTTAATGAATAAAAAAGAAATTAGTTCACTATTAAGGGAATTGAGCGCACCGTAAAGTGACTAAATTATGTATTAAATTCGATAAGTGATATTATGAAATGCTTGGCCTTTGAATATGCTTATATGAAGTATGTGAATCATATAAATGCTATTATTTGAAGATTTTATAAAAATTTACTTAAAAAAGCATGAAGTATGATTTCCAGAAAATGTACGTTTTAAATGCACGTTTTTTGCATGGTTGCCATACTTAGTGCATTCTTGTACTAATCCCATTCTCCTCTACTTTTTACAGAAAGTGTAGGTTATGGATTCTTAAAGGATGTCTTGAATGGTGAAGATATTGATAGATGATTCCTAAGGTGAATGAAAGGAATCCTTAAGTCCAATGATCTCCTACTTACGTCTTTACTGTAAAGTGTCTCAATATTTTATAGCTATGTAATGTGTTTGTAAGGGCCGTGTCGCTAATGTACTATAATGGTATTGAGTCTAAGATATCAAAGAGACTTAGATTCTATATATGTACTATGACATATATTTTATATGTAAATGAGGGAAAGTTTCTAGCACGTGAAGTGCTATGAAATTTTTTTAATTTTCCGCTAAATTTATTATGTCGTGCGATGAATGATAACTATGGGCTTGTATAAGACCTCTGAGAGGTCACATACGCCATGTTACATCTAGGGGGTGCTCCCCGGTTGCGATAAAGCCTAACACCTAAGACACAAGATGGAGGAAGACACAAATTAGGTAGAACATAATTAATAAAAGAAGAAGTCAAAGATAATGTATATAGAAAAAAGAGTCGTGTCTGCGCGTGTGTGGTACGCTACAAAATGTACATAACATGCCCATAAGTGACCAAGAGAGAAATTAACCAAAGATACCAATCCGACCTGGTGTACACATTATCTTCTATAAACATATATATATATATATATATATATATAAACACAGAGAGACATAGAGAACTGACAAATCAAAAATACAATAAGAGTTAGTACAAAATAAAGACATTAGATAGTCTAGGAGCACTAGGATCTCATTACAACCCAAGTCTGTGATAGCTATGAGAGATCCAAATGCTGACTATGGGTGGGTAGAACTGGGACCTACATAATCAAATATGCAAAAGTGTAGTATAAGTACCACACACGAGGTACTTAGTAGGCATCCTAGGCAGACCGAGATATGAAAAATTAATATAAATAAGTAGCAAGATGATACTAGCAAGACTAGGGCAAACTATGGCATAACAAGAGAAAAAACTGAAGAATGAATCAATAATATCAATAAACAACTAAAACTATACAAAAAAACATACAATCCACACACACAAAGGCAAACTCATACAAAGATACAGTGTAAAACTTAATATAAGGAAGATCTTAAGCCCCGTTAAAAAATGTAGCTGCTTGGAATGGTACCACAAGCTTAACTGTAAGCGACCAATCTGGATAGAAGTATCTACAAGTTGCCTAGAATGGCACATATATCTTACCAATAATCAAAATATATGTATCCACGGGTCGCTCAGAATGGCCCATTTGAGCTTACCAATAACACAAACACATGCATTTACGGGCCACCAGGGAGGGTATATCGAACTTATCAACAACATAAAATATAAGTAGTAGACTATAGCCCGAGCCTAATCCAACACGATTCCCGGAATGATACGTTGAAATCATCAGAGCAAAAGAAGTTGAAAGGTGCGATAAATTGAGAAAAAGGGGCCTTGTTGCTACTTTGATATATAACTGGTCTCAAGGACTTCAAACTGAGTAAGGTTAATTTCCTTTTCAAGAATCAAGTCATTTTCCCCCAAAACTCATTCAAATAGAGAACTCCTCAGAAGTACAGTTACATTCAACCTATGAAAAGCACACATAATTGGGAGGAGTACCTATCGCACCACAAGTTACAATCCTAGGACTACTTCTAATCCCAGCTCTGGGCCTTAAGCCAACAGTTTAATATAAAAACAAAGTCAAAGATTTTGGAATTACACACATTAACCAAATCAACACAAAACTATATAACCCCGTTCCACACCACCTGGAAGCAAGCTTTAAGGAGACGAACAACATAAGAATCACCTAAACTAAGGCTTTTTTGACATAAATAAGTTAAAATAACCCAATTAATGGCCAGAACTATCTAAGGATAAATAAACTCAACGAAACCTAAGGTTTCAACCTAATTCATCCAATACTACCCAAATACGATCAATCTAACTAAGAAAAGACTAAGAAAAGAAAGTTGTAACTTAACTCAAGGCCAAAACAGTGCACGAACTACAAGTCCAGTGCTATTATCTTTGGGAGAGAGATCAGATTGATGCCAAGCTATCAAGATCACAACAATAAAGGCAATACGAGTCCAACGATACCCATACCACTAACATGAATTTTGGAATAAAAATTACGCTAAAATACGGGCACAAATCGTTGCAACCAAATTCTGAAAAGTAAATTGTCATAATTTCTCTTTGGAAAGAAGATCAGATGCCTCTAAGTTTGGTGAAAACGAAACTCAATCCGGGCCTCATATGGAAAAATTACAAAACTTTTAAGTTAAGAGGACTAGTGTCATATTTTTGAAACATTAAATGTTGACTAGTGTCATATTTTTCAAGCATTAAGCTTCCAAAACTTAAATCTCCAATAAAACTGTACCGAACACCTCGAGGAACATGCCACCCAACCCAACACCCCAAACAAGTTATAAGGAAGCTACAAGAAGGGCTAAAACAGGAAAAACACATAGAAAGCACATAAATGACCCCAAGGGTCATTACAACAAATACCTCTAAAAGGAATTTCGTCTGCGTAAATAAGACAAAGGCAATACTTGAAGCATAAAAATATGAAGATACAACATCTACATATCAAGATCAGTCTCCCAAGTAGCCTACTCGACCGGATGGTGCCTCCACTAAACCTTCACTTATGGGATCTCCTTAGACTACAACTACCTAACCAGCTTGTCTAGAATGGGAACATGCTCCTCGTCAAATCATAGTCTCATCAAGTTTAATTGACTCTCATTGAAGCATGTAGGACTCATCGAGAACATACTGCCTCAATATAAAGACATGAAACACACGATGGAAACTGGAATGAGTTTAAGGTAAGGCTATCTCATAATTTACGTCTCTTAGCAACCTCAGAATCTTAAAAGGACTGATGCACATTTGTCTCAACATGACCTCCTCGTAAATCTCATCACACCCTTCATGGGTGAAATCTGCAAGAACAGATGATTATTAACTATGCACTATTAAAGTCGTACCCTTCGATACATATATCTCTTCTACCTACTTTGGGAAGTACGGAGTCTAACCTGGATCACAGAGACACTATCCATATAGTATCTCAATAAGTAGGTACCCCATGGCCCAACCTTAAAAACATCTAACCAACCCACTAGAGTATGACATCTCCTACCATATAATGCCTCAAATGGTAGCTTTTGTTATATGGAAAATCTTCCAAATCCAAAGACTAATAATACTGACCACTAAAATAAATTACACAAGCATGTAACATATAATCAAAAACCTGAATAGTCCTCTTAGACTGCCCATGAGTCTGAGGGTGAAAAGTTGTGTTTAGCTTAAACCGGGTACCAATTACCTATAAATAGACCTCAAAAATGTGAATACCACGTTCCTAAATAATATATATTGGAACCCATGCAAATTCACTCTCTAAGATAGATCAGATCCAATCTGTCTACTATATAGACTGTCTGAACGGATCGAAATGATGACTTGGTCAACTGATCAAAGATGACCCAAATATAATCATAACCTCATAATGTTATTGGAAATACTACGACAAATTCCTTGACCGTATGCTTCCAGTTCAACTCAACAATGGGTAGTCGTTGAGTTAAAATACCTGGTCTGTAGTGCTCGTATATCACTTACAGACATTTTGAGCACCCAGTTAAAAAAATTGCAATGTCCCTCTTAATCCGGAACCACCAGTAGTACATCATTTCTATACCTCATGAATAAATACATGGAATAATGAGATTCAAAAGGAATCAACCCAACTAACTTAACAGCTCAAAAACCAGAAATATGAACTTCAATCATCAAGATGACCTCTAGATATGAGGTCTCCTTCCTAGCCTCGTTGCTAAGAACATTTTTATGAATCGTCCTCAAATACAGATTATCAGACTGTTGTGCTTAAATCTGTTCAATCAAGGAATATCTAGCCTCTACACAAAAAAATACTCTTTCCAATGCAGATATACCAAGTTTGACCATCTTATGGCTAAGGACTGACTTTCCGAAGCATTAGGATGATTGTTGAGCCCATAATTTGGACTAATTTGAGTCTTATTTTTATATATTTAGTGTCCTCAAATGCATATTTTTTTCCACTACTAATGTAAATCCTTGATTTTCAGGTATTTTGATTGAGAAACAAAGCATGGATAGTTATGAGCAAAGAGGAACAAGAAAGTTAAAAGAACGAAGAAAAAAGGCCTGAGGATTGCCTAACCTATTTGGAGGGTAGACGAATGTACATGATCTCCCATAATATTCAAGTGTGCCAAGATCTGAAGGAGAAAAAATCATGTCGGCGATAGAAAGGAGCAGTCAGTGAATTGCCGAATTGTTCCGTGATGTAGGGCTATATCGCCCAGAGTTACAGAACTTGAAGTTACTGAAGGCTAAAGTAAAAAGGCGATATAATTGACCAAAGGGAAGATCACCGAGTGGATCAGCGATCCCGACTTATTGCACCAAATGGACTTTCAAAACACATTTGTTGGTGACTATAAATACACTTTTTAATTTTTTTTATCCAATATAAGATATTTGTCTAATTTTTATTACAGTCTTATTTTCAAGTTTGGAGTTGAGAACTTAAAATAGAGAGACAATATTTCCTTAGCTCTAAAGTTTTGCATTCGTCAGAAATTGGAAGTGGGTGTTGAAGATTCCTCATCTTAGACCTTTGTAAAGAGAATATGAATCTTAGCTAGTTGATCGAATACAATTTGGTAACAAATTTTACCTTTTTATGATGTCTATCTAAAACCCCAATTCTTGGGGTTTGATTATGTGATTATGAGTTTATTTATCTGCTGGGTATTTTTAATTGATAGTTTAAATTCTATCTCAAAGTGATTTCATTCAGTAATTGTGGCTTAGTCTAAAGGGTTTTAGTTTGAAATGAAACTCTAACTTCATGTTTTTAGCTTACTCGAGAGAGAGATTTTAAAACAAAAGATTACAAATTTGATGGTATATGCATATTGTGCTGTCATGGGTTCAGCTCGAGAGAGTGAATCCTAAACCCTTTTCCACACATTTATCTCAAGACAGTGAATAGACTAAAGTGTAGGTCATTCTTAATTGCTTCTTGTTGACGTTCCAGAGAAACCAATTTGATTCGGGTACATTGTTTGAGAAATATTTTATCCCCACTACAATTTAGTTTATTCAGTGATTTATAACTATTTACTATGAACTATTAGCCATTTTTGTACCTTAGTTCATAGCCCAATCACATCCCAATAACCCATCTTTATATGTGTTATTTCCGTGTTATTTGATATTTTAGTTGATAATTACAATCAAACCCCCCCTCCCCCCGATATTTGACACTCGTGTCACCCCAAACTTAAGTCATGCTTTTAATCACAAATGTTTAACCTATGATTGACTTGAATATATTTGCACTTGGATGTTGATTCTTAAATACATACCACTCCTTGTGGGATTCAATCCCAACTCACATAGTAGGGATATATTACTGACTGACAATCGTTGACACTTAGAATTGGATAAAGTATCCTTATAGGTGAAATCAAAATGGCATCACTGACAGGGAGTGGTTTTGTTTGAGAATTTAGTTAAGTTTAATCGCATTATTGTTAGCTATAGTTGAACATATTTAATTTTTAATGTTTGTTTGTGTGTTGGTGTTTTGAGCAGAGAATTAAAGCGTACTTGGTAGCAATAGTAACCCAAATGGACGACCCTCCTCTAAAATTGATGATTTTTAGGGATAACATCCTAAATATCAAACAATTGGAAGGTGAATCCCTTTATGCGTTGTGGCAAAGGTTTAAGTACCTATTGTATAGATTCCTAATTGATAAATTTCCACATAAAATGTTTATGGAATATTTCTACCGGGCCTGGTCCCTAATAATAGAAAAATGGCTGATATTCTTATGAGTTTTCATCCCAACTACATGATTGTGAGGCCAAAACAAACAATGAGAATATGGAGAAAGAAAAGGACCGAGACATGTACAGTTTGTTGGGTCATCTGGATATCTAGGTCCAGAAGGTTAAGGACTTGGAGGTACTATCCAAAAAGAAGGACATGTACATCCCCCCTCATAATGTCGAAAGATGAAGAAGAGAGAGGGAAGACAAATAGAATAGGTACGCTTACTCATTCTTAACAACATCGAAGAACACAACACAGTGTTAAGTGAGGTAACATAGAATGTCTTGATGCTAAATCAGATGACAACCTCTCATGCCATTTTTGTCTATCTTTTACAGTCCCAAATGGAATAGGTCCTTCCTTCTGTATACCTAGAGCCATAAGCGGGTTGACCTTATGAAAATGAGTCGAACCCCACTAATTGAACTTAGTGAGGAGTTGCGCCATGTGATGACGTTAACTAAGGTGATTCTTTGGAGGCACCCCAATAGTTCATAACTGTATTTTGTATTAGAAATAATGGTGTGTTGATTGTGCTAATTAAAGTGTAGAAAGTATTTGAGAAGTGGCGGTTGGTGAGATAGACGTCCAATATTTGGCAAAGTAGTCAGTGAGCTCAAACTATATTGCTATTCAACTCAAGAAATTCAAATTGGAGTTTATAAAACTTGACAAGTCCAGGAGAAACTTGGCAAATCATCGACCAGGTCGACGATCAGGACCTAGTTCGTCGTTTGGAACCTCACATTAACTAGAGGTCGTGTAAAACTTGGTGAGGTAAGTGCTTATGCGACATATGATTGAGTGGGTATGCAAAAAAGACTTATGTCACCAAATTGTGAAGAACTGGACGGTTCGTAAAAGGCAAAAGGTTTAAAATTACAACTCATTATTTTTCCTTCACTCTTGAAATTCTCAAAAACACACCCGAGCATTAGTTTCTATATTTTTCGCATTTTTTAATGTATTTGAGTTTTCCGCTTAGCATTTGAATCTTTATTATTATGTATTAAAGTTTGGTTTTCCGAACCGTTGAGTTTATTCTTAGTATTTTGTACTCAATCACAATGATATTATCTTGTTATCATGTGTTAGGCCTCACTGATTTTAATTGTTTATGTGTGTGCTTGTGTTAATTTGAAAATCTATGCCATAACGTTTGTATTGTTAAATTTCCTAAATTTGTGCCATAAAATTGATTAAATCTTGTGGGTTCTGCTTGCGTGTTGTTTGGTCTAGTCAAGTAAAGTTTGAGTAACCTGTATTTGCATGTTGTTTGGTCTAGTCTGGTGACATCATTCTTAAGGGAAAAAAGTCATGAAATGGCAAAATTTGACAAAACCGATAGAAGTCTGAGTATCTCGAGGTAATGGGTGAGTTGGTTTTTGATTTAATTTAGTAAGTGCATGCTTTGATTTTTTTAGGGGTTGTGTGGTTGAATTTAAGAAATTGTGTTGAAAAAAAGCACTTTGGGTCATTTAGCAAGCCAAGTCAAGATCACAAAACCCCTTGGTGGTTCGCTGAAGTTCACTATATACCCTTTAATTTCATGATAAATGTGAAATTTAGTTATGTAAATTTTTGTGATAGGCCTTGTATCACAGAAATCTCTCAGCGACTCGCTGATAGTTCTTCTTAATTGACCTTTGTCTGCACCTCTATCCCTTAATAGCACTATCCCGTTCAGCGGGCTAACCCTGGCTCGCTGATTTATGTTGGTGATTTATCAAAATCCCTTTCCATCGCCGACATGCCAAATTTTTCTGATATTTTAGTGCCAATCCTTTAGGGAAGACTAATCTAGCTCACCAAAGCGATTTGACGACTCACCAACTTGTTCGCAATTTTTCTGTAACTGTTATTAAATTATTTTTTTTGAAGTGTTTTTAACTTTTCCTATTGTTTTGCAGGCATGGTTGGACCTAAGGTTTTTAGAAGGTACGTTCCACCCCAAGAGAAGGATAATGGGATTAAATTAATGAGGATGTAGCTGCATCCAGGGGAAAGGCCAACAAATTTCCCATAATTGTTGTGAAATGAAAAGGTAAAAGAACGACACTTATATCACTGGAGGCAACCTCCAACAATGACAACATCTAGCTACTCACTTCATCATTTTTGAGAGTGAGGGTGAGCACCATGAGCCTCATATTGTAGATTCTGATGATGATAAGCTAGTAACAACACACAGTGCAGAGATGTGGTCCAAAAGAATGAATGGTCCATCTAGGATTAGGAATCCTTTGCCCGCCACCATTCCTCGTCACGTTTCAACACAGGAAGTGGGGCTTGCAACACAATTTTAGGGTCCTCCTCCCAAGTCTATGAACAAATTAAAGACTGAGGGGTTGAGGACAATTATTGAGGAGAAGCGTCTGTTAAAGGATGGTGTGATTGATATGTACCCGAATATTATGAGATGTTTGAAGTCTCATATTTAAAGATCATCCCCAAGCCCCTTGGTACGTATATTCCTAATTGGTTCAAAGAGTTTTACGCTGCCTATAGGGCCTTGATACCACATAGAAAGAAGTCGGCAACAACATTCAAACCAGTTGACTATGTGGTTGTCCGAGGAAAGAAGGTCAAGTGTGATAGAGAGGCTATTAATGCTGTCATGGATTGTATTTTTCCCGATGACATTGATGACGAGTGCCATCATCTTATTAAGACGAAGACTCCAGACAATACGATTAAATGGTTGACCCCGCTCATATCAGACGGTACTCCCAATTTGCTGGATATTGGAGCACCGATTGAAAAGAAGGATATCAACATTGATGCAAGGTTATTCTTTGGCTTCATCAACATTACTATCATTCTATCCTAGAACGATTTGGTCCTTCCCTTGCCTAGTTATCCTTCTTGGTTGTATCATACATGAGACCAGGATAAATCTGGGGATTATGAGGGACAAAAAACACCAATTCTCACTTCTCTTTACTGGTATTGATCACCGATCTATACAGATGAGTCGGGTCCCTAGAGTTGCAAACATATATATGGAAGTGATTCCCACAATAATTAAAAGATCAGGCAGAGAAGAGGAAGGTAGAAATGGTGGACTCTTTCCCGGTTGTGGACATAAACTCACTACCTTTAGAGGCATCTTTGCTTAATCCAACCCTGGGACTTTAGGTACCTCTACTACTATCTCTTAGGAGACCCCTAGTTCCTCTGCTACTACTTTGCATCCTAGAGCTACTGTTGTTGTTGTTTCCCGGACTAGACTCACTCAGGTTGTATTACACTGGTAGGGGCAGCTTGACCATCCTGTAGATCATCGTGCTGCTAGATGCAAGGCCTTCATTTTGGACATGACTCAGACTGCGTGGATGATGTTGTAACACCATTGAGCTCTAAAATTGAAACCCTTGCAGCTAGGATGGAGGAGTGTGAGTGTGACCAAGGTGCCACCTTAGAGGTGTCAGCTTAAAGGCCGCGATTGCTATTTTGAGGAGTGATACATATAAGCTGAAGAGTACCAATATTGTTTTGGGATGGTGGAGATCCTAGATGTAACAAATATGACTCCGGCTACCATCGGATATGAAGTTTAAGTTGATGATATAGCTGATCTCGAGTTTGAGGTGGAGATGGATGAGGATATGTTGGGGGATGCTGGGTTTTATTGTATATGTGCCTTAAAAGACAGTGAAGAGTCCATGATTGATGCAGCAGTGTGTACTATTATGTAGATACGCCCTTGGATGAACCTAGTAGAGTTGGTAGTGTTATGGGTGTGACTATGGGTGATGAAGCCCGAGATTAGATTGATACACCGAGAACTGATACCCTGATAGATAGAGCGATTATTTAGAAATGATTCCTCTTTACCTCTCTCAGTCTCACTTGCTGACTTTTGGATATTTTTAATTGCATTTGAGAATAAATATTTTTTCTATGTGGTGGGGATAAGTCCCACCTTTTTTGACCTTTTGTGAATTTGGTTTTGTTTATAGATAGGGTTTTCGAGCAATAGTTGTGTTTTACACTATTTTTATAGATGATTATGCTTATGGATCCTTATTTTCAATTGTAAATGACTTTTTACCCTCCCAAAAAATTTATGCCACGTATTGTATGTGTTTGAATGTGGTTGTTCTTTTACAAATTTGAGTCTCATTCTTGATCACTACCAATGACTTGAATAGTTTTCCAATTCAACAAAAATGAATATGCGTCTACAATGAGCCCAAATGAAGTTTCATAGGCAATATGTGAACTTTTATCATTTCATTATGATTATCCAGGTATCGAATTTAGTCTCTTATGATGAACATTGCACACTAGCAAAAGCGTGGACTGTTGTTTGAAATT
>JAKWIY010001375.1:0-21191 GCA_027704805.1 Solanum corneliomulleri | reverse complement strand
TACCAGGAAGATCTGGCAGGGAACACATCCAAAAACTCACGGGACTACCGAAACCGACCGACTCAATCGAAGGTACTTGGGTAGTGTCATCCCTGAGATGTGCCAAGAAAGCTAAGCAACACCTTACTAACCATCTCTCTTAGCACGAAGAAAGGAGACGATACGAACCGGATTGGAAGTGTAGTTGCCCTCCCACACTAACGGGTCTGTCCCAGGCTTGGCTAACGTCACAGTTTTAGCATTACAATCCAAGATCGCAAAATTCGGAGAAAGCCAAGTCATACCCAGAATTACATCAAAGTCAACAATTTCTAAGATAACCAAATCTACATAAGTGTTGTCCCCCACAAAATTCACCAAACAAAGACCTATATACCTTTTCAACTATCACAGACTCCCCCACCGAGTAGAAACACCGAATAGGCATGTCAAGTAATTCACAATGTAAATTTAGTCCATTAGCAAATGAAGAAGATACATAAGAAAATGTGGATCCAGGATCAAACAATACAAAGCCATGCAATCACAAACCAGAAGATTACCTGTGATAACGCATCAATCAGATGTCTCCGCCTCCGATATCCCAGGGAAAGCATAACAATGGGGCCCTATTCGTTTGTCTGTCCGTTGCCCCTCCCCTACCATGTGTTGATGTAGTGGCTCCAGTTTGCCCACATTCACCCCGGCCGTTTTGGTGACCACCATTACCTCGACCACCACGTCCTCCAGAATAACGGCCTCTACCATGACCACCTCTACCACTCTAGCTATTGGGGGTCTATAACTCTGTTTTGGACATTTCTCCTAAATGTCCATTCTCCCCACATCCCATAAACACTAACACTCTCTAGAGTCAAGCATAGGTCTCTCAGAGAAGTGTTGACCGGTCTGAGGTGGACCCCCAACTACAGTCTATAGTGAAGACTGAATGGGTCGAACCGAGTAACCTCCGGAACCCTGTCCTCTAGAGTAAGAATAATTAAACTCACCTCCCTTTCGAAACCTTTTTGATGTTTATGTCGTGGTGAAGTCATCGGGCTTCACTCCTTCCACCTCTATCACGAAGTCTACCCCTTCTTGGAAGGATTTTGCCGTAGCCGCTACCTGTAAGGCCGAAATCCGCATTCTGACCTCAACCCCCTTCACAAAACCGGCGAATCCGCTCTTGTGGACTGAAACAAAGTTGGGTGGCATACTGGATAATGCACGAAACTTAGCTCGTATGCATTAACCGACATCCTATACCTTGCTCTAGGCTCAAGAACTCATCCCTTTTCTATCATCCCTCAAGTCCAGGGAATATACTTCTCCATAGACAAGCTAGAGAATGAGGCCCAATCATAGGTGGTGCCTCTGTGGGTTGACACTCAACATGTGACCGCCACCACATTTTGGCGTTCCCTTGAAACTTGTAACTCACGAACTCAACACCGAACCGTTCTACTATACCCATCTTGTGTAGTAGCTCATGACAGTCAACCAGAAAATCGTAACATCCTCAGATTCCGCACCCTTAAAGACTGGAGGTTTCAATTTCAAGAACTTACTGAAAAGTTCATGCTGATCATTTGTCATTATAGGCCCAGTAGTCAGACGAGGAAATGTGCCTATTTCCAATGAGGCATCCATGCGGGGAGCCCCAGCAGCGGCATGTCGTACCTCTGAAACCGGAGGTGTTGGTGCAGAAACCACTAGAGGTGCCTGACCCTGATCAGATAACCCGCTAAGATAAGCAAGAACCTGATTGATCATCTCTGGGTAGGATGGGGTGGCAATTCCTCATTTTGCACTTGTTCATTCTCCTTCTCCCTTCTCACCCTCTCTTCACACACTCTTCAGTCGGTGGAGGAGTCACCGCCCTAGTATCAGATGGGCTAGGTGCTTGTCCTCTTCCTCTAGAGGACGTCCTCCCACGACCTCTTCCACAGCCTCTTGCCACTGCTCTTCCTCGAGCCTCAGCCCCAGTGGCTGGCTTTGACGTTTCTTGCCTTGCCGGTGTCGGTGTTGGTGTTGGCGCAGTCGTTGCTCTAGTTCTAACCATCTGCGAAATAGAGTGAAGATGGTCAGATACCAATTTGTATCACCTAGATACCAATTGGATCCAAGTAATAGCACGAAAGAAAGAATTAAAGAATGGAATTTTCCTAAAGTCTTATAGCCTCTCAAAGAAAAGTAAAGGCGTCCCCCTACCGTTCCTTAAGACTCTACTAGACTCGTTCTAGTGTGATGAGACCAACGAACCTAATGCTCTGATACCAAGTTTGTCACGACCCAAAACCGAGCCGCGACTGGCACCCACATTTTACCCTCGTATGTGAGCGAACCAACCAATCTAACCCTTAACATTTCAATATAATATCGACAGAAAGTAATGCGGAAGACTTAACTCATTAATAAAAACCAATTCAATAACTATTAAAATTCAACATCTATTATTTCCCCAAAATTGGAAGTCATCACCACAAGAACATCTATCCTCAAATTACTAAACTAAGAGTATCTAAGAAAACAAAAACAAGTACAAAGCTAGTCCATGCCGGAAGTTCAAGGCATCAAGACTTGAAGAAGAAGATCCAGTCCAAGCTAGAAGCATTAGCTCACCTGAAGATCCGGTGTGACGAAGACTGGCTAGAATTATGTTGAGTTGAAGACGACGGCACGTTGCTGCACCCACAAATAACAACGAAGAAAACATAAAAAGTAGGGGTCAGTACAACCACAAAGTTGAGTAGATATCATCGGCTAACTCCAAAATAGAAGACAATATATATATCAAGTAATATTGTAAAAATCAACTATGATGCTCAACATGTAGCAACAACAAGTACTATATCATTAACAATTACAGTCAAGTTACACATGCGGACTCAAGCCTAATACCATACTCATTGGAGATTAGGTTCATTAGATTGAGTATAATCATCATCTTTCAAGATTCATTATCTTTCTTCTCTTGTGTCGGTAGTGACACTCCGATCCCCTACTACTATGTCGGTTACGTGACACTACGCATCACCGATCCCTTACTTCTATGTGTCGGAACGTGACACTCCGATCCCCAATCTACGTGTCGGTTTGTGAAACCCGATCCCCTAATACTATTGTCAGTACGTGACACTCCGATCCCCTAATCTACGTGTTGGTTCGGGGACCCCGATCCCCTAATACTTTTGTGTCGGTACGTGACACTCTGATCCCCTAATTCTATGTGTCGGAACGTGACACCCGATCCCTCTAAATTACGTGTTGGTTCGGACCACCCGATCCCTTAAATTCTATGTGTCAGAACGGACACTCCGATCCCCTAATCTCATTTCTATCAATTCATCAAGCCTTCTCTTATACCAGGCATCATCATTCTCATTAATTTAGTTCATCAAGCCTTTTCTTATACTAAGCATCATCAATCTCATACTTTAGTTTATCAAGCCTTCTTTATTACCAAGGCATCATCATAACGAAGAGATTAGGGTTTTTTCAAGATTTGGGGATTCAATAACTTCATCATGCTCATATAATCACAATTATATAATCAAATTCATACAAGCATACAATTAAGCACATAGCGGGGGTTTTACAGTACTATCAATACATACATTCGCTATTAAGAGTTCACTACGAATATCGAAAAACCATAACCTACCTCCACCGAAGATTAGTATTCAACAAGCAATTTCCCAAGCTTTTTTCTTTTCTTCCTCGTTCGATCGATCCTCTATCTCTCTTTGCTCGTTCTATTTTTCTTATTCAAACCCTCTTTCTTATACCCTAATTAGTATATAATTAAGTATAAAAGATGGCAATAATAACCCACTAATTAACTTAAGGTTACCTCTTTTAACCCCCAAGTTAATTGACGTATTAAAATTAACCCTCTAACTTTATAATAAAGCAGGAATAGTCCAAAACGTCCCTTAAAACGTGTAAGAATCCGACCCAGACTGGGATTACGCAACCTGTGACGGCCCGTCGTGCCTGCGACGGTCCGCTCCTGCAAGTCGTCGCAAAAGTTAGAGACTCATTTCCACCAAAGACTGTGACGGTCGTCACGCCTGTGACGGTCCGTCCTGCCATTCCGTCACGAAGTTCAGAGAGTCGATTTTCAGTACCAATTTTAGAATTTCTAGTGTTTCGAAACGAGACCCTGCGACGGTCCGTCGGCATGACGGTCCATCGTGGGGTCCGTCGTCTCAGCCAGTTTTTCAGAAATAAAATCTGTTGCTCAAAACGACTAAACATGTCGTTACATTTTATCGGGGAGAAACTGAATTTTGCCAGTAAATTTACTGCAAAACAAATATCTGGAATTAAATTTATTAGTAAGATGCACTAGTGCCCTCATTGCACCAAAATAGAGTTTCATCACCAAGAAACTCTTTATTCTTCTTTTGAGATCAAACTGAATCATCATTTATGTCAAGTGATCTCATAATCATTGGGGTACTCAATGAATGCGATTTATCCTTATAAAATGCATCAAACTTTCAGTGTATGTGCACTGTTAGACAAATATTTCATTGTCAAATTATCAATCTGTAGGTCAAGACAAAATTTTGTCTTACTAAGACCTTTCATAAAAATACAAGGACAATTAGGTTCATTCTTTTGTACCCTTTTTCTTCCTTGACTATTTCAATCCATATAAGGATTCTTGAAGCTTTATTGGAAAAGTTTCTTTCAAACTCTTATATGCTTCAGACACCTCGATTGTTTCAAGGATTTTCATATAACCTTCATTGTCTAGCTAGACATTACAATTATTCATTACATACATTCAAGTTTTCATATGTTGCCAGATAAAAACAAACCTCATTGCATCCACCAAAGTAGAAAACATCTCCAACAATGTCAGGATTTTTGCGAACCTTCATGCCCCAAGGCACAAATCGTATTTGATATCTTACGGTTATAATATCGCATAATTTACTTGTACCCCACTGACATTATACCTTGATTTATGGACTACCAGTCCAAAATGTCACTTTTCTAAGTGAAACAAAATATACTTGAATTGTGCATTTTACTTGGCCAACCATTTATCTGTCCACACTATATGATAGATTTGAATTCAAGATCCTCGTCACAATTTATATCATTGAGCGCTACCTCATATCAAAGATACCGTCGACGGTTATTTTGATATCGATTCCAACAAGACATAACTTATCGAGATCTCTTTATTTTTCATTATTTCAGGCACCTGAACCTTTTTCAAGATTATATGAAGTGTTATGTCAATGTGCTCCTTTTTAGAACTTGCCTCATTATCATGACCATATTGATCATTTGCTCATTCCTTCTTCAAGAAATTTTATATTTGGAATCGATTGGTCTATTACGCTTTCGGTGTATCATAGACTCTGTCCTTCAAGGACTTCACATTGGAGCATTTGCAGCTGAATTATATCATAGGGTCAGTGCATTCATCTGACAACTGATTTGCAACATTATGCAACTGAATTATCCCTTGAACTTTAAGTTCACATATTTATTTAACGAGGATCTAGATAATTCATAATTAACCTCACACATAATTTTCAGCTGTCAATCATCTCTCCCCCTAATGTTAGAAAATCTAACATTCATTCCAACCTTATTTGGAAGTTCATCTTTCTGCGTGGTGGAGCAATTAAAATCATAACCGCACATTCAACATTTTAGATGAAAATTATATAGTTCCTGACCCAGAACTAATTTTAATGGGGAAACCTTGTTGGTTTAATGCATACATGTGTTGTTACATGTTAAATAAAATTATCTCATACCAAATCTTATTTGGGTTTGTTCTCATAACCATGATTTAGCTATAATTGGAGGCATACAATTTCTGCTAAATTAACAACATTATCAATATAATTTCATAGTTTGGAACTGTGCTCTTAATTTTAACAACTCGAGCAATTAAACTTACAAAAACCAATTTGTAAGTTGACAACAAAATACATGTGAACATCGCATAGATGCATCAATCATATAGTTGAAAATGATCCACATGACAGGTGAACGGGCCCATATTCACCCTTTTATATGTTCCAAAATTTTTAGGAGATTACAATCCCAACCTTAGCTGGTACAATGATCATTTTATCAAGAGAACAAACAACACAAGAGAATTCTTGAAGAATCTTTATTTCTTCATCATATAAATCACCTGAATTCTCAATCACGTTTGCATCACATTTGATCGGAATGATCAACCAGTCATGCCAACTGATTTTTATTTTAGTACACTTATAATTTACTTTTACATGTGATTTCATCGGCATGTACATGTTTGTATGGAACAAACAAGAGGAAAAGTGAGGTAATCTTTTACATAAACATTTATAACCCTCTTCGGTTGTAGTGATTTATAGTCTCAATATTTATTTTCAATTCATCCGAAACTTAAAAAATTTCTTTTGAGACTTACTACAATCCCAATAT
The DNA here is from genome assembly GCA_027704805.1 of Solanum corneliomulleri. Classification (NCBI taxonomy): domain Eukaryota; kingdom Viridiplantae; phylum Streptophyta; class Magnoliopsida; order Solanales; family Solanaceae; genus Solanum; species Solanum corneliomulleri. Next base: position 14,765 of record JAKWIY010001375.1, on the reverse strand, counting down.
TATTCCTATGATAATAACACAACTCGTTAGAGCTTGCAATTAATTTTGTGTACTATCACATATTGCATGACACTATCCCTATGGTGAGCATTTCATTCAAGGAGGAAATTATATCATTATTGTCATGATCAAAATCATTACGAGCAAGACATGTTTCTTGATTTACTTTTGTTGTACCATAGGTACACAACCAACGACAAATTTATATTGCCACACAATAATGACCACAGTCCTTATAGGCAAGAACTATTTCTTTCTTTTGCCCTTTCGGTAGTTCACAATAAACATACCATAGTGACATATAAAACGTACAATACAATTAGCCATTTCTGTCAAATAAAATTTATTTCCTCTCAAATATCCCGTAGAGATGAAAAGTAACATGTATCATTTTTTCTCAAACCTTCCCTGGGGGTGAGCTGTGGCATATATCCAACCTATAATGATTTTATCACATCTGGACCCATTCTCTTATAAAATGGTCGAGTATTCACGATACTCATCACAAGTCACATTCTCTTCAAGGGATGAACTATTTATATGTACTTTATAAGTTTGCATTATAAGCACTTTGTCATGGCTTTAAATTCATCATATTTCCATGACACACCTCAACATTACTTTGAAAGATCAAGTGTACCATCACTTTATCTTCATGTATCATGATAGAGGATTTATAAACTTGTCAAATTATTGGGTTGACAACATTCACAAGTCCAATGTCCTTTCATACCATTTTAATAGTGAAAACTACCTTTACATTTCGAAGGACTATTTGGAGAACCCATACTGTTCTTCTTTTTATAATTACCACAATGATGAATATTATTATTCCGTCCCTTCATGCCCTTTTTCATATCGTTAATCATTTGTCATCTTTCAGACTAATTATTTACTGCTACCACATTCATATCATAGAATGGAGCAAGTAAACATCAGATTTCAAAGTTATCATATGTTGCCACCACATTCTTTTCAAGGAATGGAGCAAATTCAATAGGACGAATTTCAAGACTTTTCATCAAAACCTTAGTCATCATTATATCATCACTATGATGCATTGACTCAAACTCAATGTCTTATTCATATAAAGCGTGTTAGGCCATGATTCTATAGGACTTGAACCCAATCACGGTGCATCAAAACTCAATTAATGTCTTACCCTTTTGGTGCGATAGAACTTGAATCCATCGTCTTACCCTTAACCAACGGTATAATAGACCAAAGTACAAGATGACTCACCCTTTGAGTCTTTCAAAACATATCAAAATAATATTCAAACTCATGCTATTAAAATTTTATACCTTCTTCTATTAAAGAAATTTTGTATAGCCTGTCATATTCAACCAATAGTAGTATATGTCTTCGGTTCCTGATAATTGTTAGTGACTAAATACTATTTTTATTCTAAATCATAAAAATATTCTAGAAAATACATACCTGATTTTATGCATATAATACCTTGATTCTCATAATGAGATCAACCAAAACATGAGTTAAAGAAAAACTAAAACTCAATCTTAATTGGCTAGAGACTCGTGTTGATAACGTGTTATAAAATCAAGCTCATAAGAATATAATCATAAAGAGAAGAAGACAAGAGAAGTAGATAGAAGAAGAGGAATTTTCTTCTATTCAAGTGTATTCTACAAAGGTGATGATATCTCTATTTATAGAGTTGAGATATCACCTCAAAAGCCACCATGATAAATGTCCAATTTGTAGGTATATAGTTATCCAAATGGTTCTTATCACCTTGGAAACATGTATACATTAATACAATTAAGTCTTGAGTATATCTTAAGGACAATCCACACAATTCAATGGATTTATAACACTATATACACTTACGATTGTTTTTTTATTAACAATATGACTGTTAAGTGCATTCAATATTAATTTTACATTTTATCCTTTCAAATTCATTATTCGATGATCAATTTATAATTATATGTATTATTTATATTTTATCGTTGTCTAACAATAGATTTAAAAAAATATGATACAATAAATTTATAGAACAAGTATACCAAATATATATTTAACTAAAAATATAATATAACAAATAATAACCATCCAAATAAGGTGCAACAATTTTAAAAATACAGTCAACCAACACATATGTTACGATAAATATATACCAAAAAAAGACTTTAGAGGAGAAAAAAAGCGAGTTACATCTCATATCTTTCAATGTTGAAAGAACTATAGAAAATTGATTTGTTTTGTTGAGTTGTTTTCTTTTCTAAAAATTTGGTATGATATTAATTATCAATCTTATATTATATTTTTCCTTTTCTTTTTTATTTCATTTATTCTTCATTTTTTGAATTTTTTATTGCAATTAAAAAGGTGTAAAGAAAAATGAACTTTTATATTTGTTTAATTTTTTAATTAGTAGTCATAACTCACAATATGAAAGACCTCATTTTACCCTTTCTATAATTAATTCTCAATTTTAAGAAATGATAGTAACTTATTTTGATATTAATTCTAATCTAATAAATTAGCCTAATATGTGGTTATGAGTTTGTCAATATTTGGCTAACCTTTTCATATTACAAATTAATAAAATTAACACACCCTTTCGTATTCCACTTTAATGGAGAATAATAGAATCCTTACCAACTCAATTGTATTCACCATTTCTTTAATTCAAATACTGAAATATAATGAATTTGCATAATGCTCATTCATCACTACCCATTACAAGATAAACTTACATGGGCCAGCCATGAATTCAAATTGTTTGAGTTAAGATAGTTAGATTCAGACACGAGTTAAATTGGATGATGAATTATTTCTTTTTGAAAATGGGTAATTTTATTTGATTTAGAAATTTCTAGCCAATTGAAGAATACGGATCGAAAGTTTGTAGATGATGGGTATGAATGACCAGATAGTATAATTGAGAATAAAATCAACTATTAAGCAAAAGTTTAGGGATTTTTTTTGCCCTTCTTCCTATCATTAAATCAGGAGATATCGATAAGATCAAACAATATAATATAGTGAACACATAATTAATCGGAATAAAATAATAATTCTAACAAATATATTTTAACGCTCTGCATGGCTATGTTCCCTAGTTGAGGTAAATGTTTTAATAATTATTTGAGACCGAAGCATCAATGATGTTATTGTTGTGTTGTTTAAAGGTTTTCTCAACTAAAATATGAATCAAAGATTTAAGGAGCTATTCTAATGAAACTTAGTTAGGATTGACAAGATGATGTGTTTTTCCATGGATTTCAATGACTATTCAGTGGGATTTACGCTTGTTGACACTCAATTTTGACCGATCTTTAATCTCTTTTGGGAATGCTATTCAATTAATTACGTATTTCAAAAAATATTTCGAGTTTAAATTTGAGTCGATTATATCTAAAAATTATATTTTAGTATGTATATCTTACAAAATTATTGTAAATATTATTAAAATATTTTTAAAATTATTAGTAAAACTCAAAATAATTATTTTTTTAAATATTTTAAAATTTAAATGATTTTAATCATATAAAATATACTATAATATATGTAGTATTTTAATTGGATAGGAATTCCTTTTTTCCCTCAAAATTATTTAAATTTTAGTCCATTGTATTCTAATTTTATTCAATTCAAGCCACTCCAACTCCAATTTCATTTCAATAATAACCACCATTTCGTTTGAATTCTAAACAATTTTATTTCAATTTTGACCATTCTAAATCCAATCCAATCTGATTTAAGATTTCATCTTTTAATCTCAATCGTCCATCTTTTAAGTTAAATCCTAGATCAAATCTCATCCGTTCATCCGTTGGTTCAACTTAAAAGACTCAATCTCTACCCTACATATGATTTTGATCAAGGGTCAAGATTGAATCTTTTAATACTTCCCTTTAAACTACCTAAAAGACCAAAAACCTAAAAATAATTTTTCACTCTTCCTCTTCCTCTTCCTCTCTCCAAGCAGTCGTCGCCTCTCTTCCACTATTCTCACATAGTTCCTCTGAATTCATCGTGTTACACTTCGATCCTACACCCTGGACGAGACCGGCACTCGGAGACCATTGCTGGTTCCTAAGCGAACCCTTGTCCTAGCTTGCTCAACTCAGGGAAAGACTAAACTCAACTTACTTAAGAAGTAAAGCATGTTCAAAACAATCACTTCATATAATGTTTTGCCAAAAATGTCCCTTAAGTCTCAATAAGTAAAACAAACTCCAACTAAAATACTACTGTCTACGAAGCCTCTAAGCTGACTGAGAGGGATGTTGGGACAGACCCTACAACATCCTAAAAGCTAAGTTAGTAAAAAACGAATTTCCTCCAAAATGAAAGTAGGCTCACTACTAACCCTAGATCTCAGTCTGGATCAACAAAGCGTTGTGTGATCTCAGGTACCTGTGTCTGCATCATAAAACGATGCAGGCGAACTGGCATCAGTACATTGAATGTACGAGTATGTGAGTTGGAAATCTAAACGATGACTTAAGCTTGAGGGGTTAAATTAATTTACCTTGGCTCTTCTCAACTCAAGAATATGCTTAACTCAAAAGATATACAATATATAGCAGTTTAAAACACATGCGAGATACATATATATAAAAAGCTTATAAATAGTAAAATAACTCAGTTCGTAAAACAAAATGCAATAACAAACACAACTTTTCTTATATATAAAAGTAATATAACTTTGTTGGGAGATTCTGTAACCGATAACCACCACTATGAGCCTACCTTTCATGGGTAAAACCTTAAAATACACCCAATCATCTACCTCAAGCTCTAATGGCCTTTTCCTAATATCTGTGTAGGACTTTTGGCGACTCTGTGCCGTCTTCAATCTTTCTTGAATCACTTTCACCTTCTCCTTAGCTTGGTGAACTAAATCTGGTCCTATCAACCCTGCTTCGCCAACACCTGACCACCGAATAGGAGATTTGCACCTCCTTCTATAAAGATCTTCATATGGGGCCATTTGGATGCTCGAATGATAGCTATTGTTGTAAGCGAACTCAATGAGGTGTATGTGATCATCCCAATTTCCATTGAATTCGATCACACAAGCACTCAAAATATCTTCCAAGATCTGGATAGCACGCTCTGCTTGTCCATCCGTCTGAGGAAGAAAAGCAGTGCTCAAATTCACCTTTGAACTTAAACCTTTCTGGAAAAAATTTCAAAATTGTTTACCTCTATCAGAAATAATGGAGACTAGAACTCCATGAAGTCTTACAACTTCTTGAAGGTACAACTTTGCATAATCTTCGGCCGAATAAGTAGTCTTCACTGGCAATAAATGGGCTGATTTTGTCATTATATTGACAATCACCCAAATAGAGCCATGTTGCCTTCGGGATCTTGGCAAACTTGTTATGAAATCTATATTAATAATCTCTCTCTTCCATTTCAAAAGTTCTATATTCTGAGCTAAACCTACAGTCATTTGGTGTTCCACTTTCACTTGTTGACAGTTTGAACACTTAGCAACAAACTCAGCAATGTCCTTCCTCATACCTTCCCTCCAATATAGCTCTCTCAAATTGCAGTACATCTTGGTGGAACTTGGATGAATGGAATATCTGGAGCTATGAGCCTCTTAAAAGATCCTCTCATGGAGTCCATCCACCTTAGCTACACATAGTCTGCCTTGGTACTTCAACACACCATATCCCCTTTGTTCAAAAGCCAATACCCTTTGATTATGGGCACTTGCCTTCAAATAAAAAAAATAGGGTCTTGGTCTTGCTTCTCTTTCACTTCTGACACTAATGATGGTTCAGCCCCATTGATCACCAATATGCCTCCTTATTTGGAGTCCATAAGTATGATTCCTAAACGTGCGAGATCTGTGCACATCTTTAGCTAACTCTTTTTTATCTTCTTCGACATGGGAAGTACTTACCATGGACAACCTACATAAGGCATTAATAACCACATTAGCCTTACCTGGGTGGTAAAAAATACACATGTCATAATCCTTGAGTAATTACAACCACCTTCTTTATCTGAGGTTGATTGAGCACATATTGGAGGCTCTTGTGATCAGTGAATATATCAACATGAACACCATACAAATAGTGACACCATATCTTCAAAGCAAACACCACTGCAACCAATTCTAAGTCATGAGTTGGATAATTCTTCTCATAATCCTTCAACTGTATAGAGGCATAAGCTATAAACTTGCCATTCTGCATTAACACGCAGCCCAAGCTAACTCTTGATGCATCGCAATACACCACAAAACCTTGAGTACCCTCTGGTTAGGTTAAAATTGGGGCGGTAGTCAACCTGTTTTTCAACTCCTGAAAGCTTTTCTCACAAGCTTCAAACCATTGAAATTTGAGTGTCTTCTGAGTTAACTTGGTCAAAGGAAAGAAGATGTAGGAAAATCACTCAACAAATCTTCTATATTGCCAGCCAAGCCCAAAAATTCCTTATATCTATTGGAGATGTGGGTTAAGGCAACCTCTAAACTGATTCAATTTTCTTGGAGATGTGGGTCAAGGTAACCTCTGAACTATTTCAATTTTTTTGAGTATCAACTCTAATACTTTCACCAAAAATAATGTGACCTAAGAATGCCACATACTTAAGCCGAAACTCACAATTGAAGAACATGGCATATAACTCTTTGTCTCTCAAAGTCTAAAGAACATTTCTTAGATGAATAGCATGATCTTATTCATTCCTTTAGTAAATCAGTATATCAATGAAAACGATGATAAACAGATCTAAATATGGTTTGAAAATTCTGGTCATAAGACCCATGAATGCAATAGATGCATTTGTTAAGCCAAAGGACATAACCAAAAATTCATAATGCCCATACCTTCTTCTAAAAGTTATCTTGGGAATATCCCATTCCCTCACTTTCAGCTGATGATAGCATGATCTGAGGTCAATCTTGGAAAAAGCAAGAAACACCCAGAAGTTGATCGAAAATATCATCTATCCTTGGAAGAGGATATTTGTTCTTGATGGTCACCTTATTAATTGACGGTAGTCTATACACATCCTAAGGGACCCATCCTTTTTTCTAACAAACAAGATCGGAGCGACCCAAGGTGAGAGACTTGATCGACTGAAACATTTATCTAATAGATCGTTCAATTGCTCTTTTAGTTCTTTTAACTCTGCTGGTGTCATTCTGTATGGCTAAATAGAGAGAGGACGAGAATCTGGGATGATGTCTATGTCGATGTCTATCTCTCTTTCGGGAGGGACTCCAAGTAGATTATTAGGAAGGACTTTTAGAAAATCACTGACTATAGGAACTGACTGAAGGGAGGGTACCTCAACACTTGAGTCATTAACTTGGAATAACCGATAGATACATCCCTTAGAAACTAACTTCCTAGCCATAAGGTACGAAATGAAACGACCCTTAGGCACTGCTGAACTACTAGTCCACTTTATGACTGCCTCGTTTGGAATTTGGAACTTATCTATTGACGTATAAAAGGCATAAAGTCAGTCCATACCTAGAATTACATCAAAATCTACCATGTCTAACTCTACTAGATTAACCATGGTGTTCTTGTGATTGATGGAAACATGAAAATCACGATAGACTTTTTCAGCTAGAATAGACTACCCAACATGTGTAGAAACACATAAGGGTTCACAAAGTTTTTCAGAAAGAATCTCAAACTGATTTGCAACATAAGGAGTTACAAGGATAAACTTGCTTCTGGTTCTAATAAAGCATAAACATCAAAAGTAAAGACTTTGATCATACCCGTGAAAACATCCGGAGAGTTCTCTTGCTCTTGGTGGCTAGTGATTGCATGAAGACGGTTTGCCCCTCCGCCAGTACCATAAGTGGATCCTCTAGGTGCAGCCCTGTCTGGTGGAGCAACTGATGAAGATTGAGCTCTACTTCCCCGGATTACCAGCACCTTGCTTATTATTAAGGCACTCTTTCATGAAGTGACCCTCTTGACACACTTGAAACAACCTGTCTGGCCATCACAACATCTGCCAGATGGTTTCTACCACATTTACACACGCATCAATCCACTACCTCTTTTTGGCACACTACCTTGAGACTAATCCATAGCCTTGAAGTACTGCGAGTTGTGACCGCTTTACTCACCTTGGTCTCTAGTTGTAGGTGCACTAGCAGATGATGGTGCATGCCTCTTTTTTTTCTAGAATTGTGGTCGACTTGAACCATCTTTTTGTTGGCCAGACTCATTCCTAGTTTTTGCCTTCTTATTTCGATACTCCTCTCTGTCCATGTCATCTATCAACATGGCAACCCTACATTCCTTACTAGAAGCACAACCCAACCCGGCAACAGACAGAATCATTGTGTTCCTCATGTCCTTCACCATATACGGAGCATATGGGATAGTTGGGTGAACTTCAACCCGTACTCATGTACACCCATGGAGTCTTGCGTCAAAGTAAGAAATTCCCCAACCTTGGCTTCCTTCAGTTCGCGAAGATAAAACCTCCCCAAGAAGTCTACTTCGAAGCAAGCCCAACTTGGATGTGGTGAATCCTTAGCTCTATCATCCCTCCATTGATCAAATCAGGTTCTATCCACACCCTTCAGTTTATATGCAACCAATTCAACCCTCGCAGCATCCACCACATACATAAACTCAAATACCTTCTTCAACTCTTCCACGAAGTTTCCAGATCTTCAGCAGTGCTTGATCCGGTGAAACTAGGAGGATTCATCCTAAAAAACTCATAAATTCCAGAGGTATCAGCCTCTTCCTGTTGAGCTCCTCTTTGTTGCCCGACTTGGTTAGTAACCGTTTGGCTCAACATTTGGATAGCCTAGCAGAACTCAACATTGGTAACATCTCCTTGGGGTTGCACTCTCGTGCATTTAGGACCTCTTGTTTATCAAAATTTCTTCATGGTCGACCTCTGAAAGCTCTTCTTGGAGGCATGATGATTGGAAAAATATGTGTAAGCACCAATTAGAGAGAAAATTTAGAGATAAACTCTTCGTACGAAATAGGATGAAAGAAGGGAAACATTCTTAAATGTTGTAGCCTCCTAATCATAGATGTGGCGCGCTTCAAACCGATGACTAAGACTCTACAGACACTCCTTCATAAACTCCGTAGGACTCTTGAACTCTATGATATGATACAAAGTTTGTAACGCCCCAAGCCTACCCCGGGCGAGACCGGCACTTGGAGACCATTGTTGGTTCCCAAGCGAACGTTGGCTAGCTTACTCAACGCAGCAGAAGACTAAACTCAACTTACTTAAGAAGTAAAGCATGTTCAAAACAATCACTTCATACAATGTCTGGCAAAAAATGACACTTAATTCTCAACAAGTAAAACAAACTCCAACTAAAATACTACTGTCTACAAAGCCTCCAACTTGATTGAAGAGGGATGTTGGGACAGACACCAGAATATCCTAAAATCTAAGTTAGTAAAAAAAAGGATGTCCTCCAGAATGAAAGGAGGCTCACTGCTAACTCCAGACCTCGGTCTGGATCTACGTAGTGCTGCGTGCTGATACTGGTACCTGTGTCTGCATCATAAAATGATGTAGGCCAACTGACATCAGTACATTGAATGTATGAATATGCGAGTTGGAAAGCTAAATGATGACTTAAGCTTGAGGGGATTATATGAGCTTACGTTGGCTCTGCTCAACTGATATACCGTTGTTGCACGGTATTTTTAATGCTTTTTCCTTAAGTTAAGTATGGGTTCAAAAGCCTTTTGTATTGATTTTTATGTAAGTTTCCCTTTATTTGCAGGAAATATGTCTAAAGATTAATGTGAAAGTTTTTGAGCAAGAAATGCAGAAAAGTTACCACCTACAGAGCTTGTGACGATCCGTCGTGCCTGTGATGGTCCATAGGTGGCATCGTAGTGAAGATGCTGAAGGAAGATTGGGATGTCTGACCAAGTGTGGGGTTAGGAAATGCATGACGGACCCTCGTAGCCATAACGGTTCGTCCTGCTGGTTCGTCGTGATGATCAGATAAGTAGTCCATTACCCAAATTCCAAGAAGTTTAAGTGCTATGGAACGGAGACCCTCGACGGACCGTCGTGCTTGAAATGGTCCGTCATACCTTTCGCCGAGGGTAATGAAGAAAGCAGCAGAAGGATTTGTAAAGTATAGGATGACGGAGGCCATGAAGGCCCGTCGTGACCATGACGGCCCGTCGTGACCATGACGGCCCGTCGTGACCACGACGGCCTGTCATGAGGTCCGTCGAACCAGCCGCGTTTTGACAGATTTTCAGCAAATAGAGTCCTTCTTTTATTAGGTTTTTGTTTTTTTATAAATAGTTTGAAAAATCTCATTTTTGGGGTTAGACGCTCATATAGTTAGAATTTTGGTGGTGAGACTCTTGGTTATTAGACACTTTTATGTTAGATTCTTTTTTAGTAGATTTTTTTGGATATTAGACTCTGAATGGTTACACTTTTCTCTGAAGTTGATTGTTGGTGATTTTGTCGATTAATCAAGTAAATTTCTGGATTTTATTCTTTCTCATTTAAGTAAGTGCATGAATTCTTATACTACATATATGAATATTGTGACTATGACTATGGGTAACTAAACTCCATAACTAGGGTTGTGGGGACCATGGGTGAATAATGAGGTAAAATCTAATTAAAACAATTCTAGAATAGTGTCTTGCATGTATTGATATTCTTTTGCTTAGAAGTCTTTTTAACGGATGGCGAACATTAGAACTCGCCTTAATGCTAATTGTCGGACAAGGAGGTAGATAATAGGAAAAGAATTATCAACATAGATTTAGTATATACTATCTAATAGGCTAGTATTGATTGGTACGAGGTAATAACTTACTCAAATATCGAATGCAATGCTTAATATGAGGTAAAGGTAAGGGTTAGTATAGCAACACACGTAGCCGGACCAAGGTGCGGAGTAAAATTTTCTAGATGTCGGACCAAGGATTTAGAAATACATAACTTATCACTTTGCATGTAAGATACTAGGAAAGATTTGTTATAGTTAAAATTATTAAATTAGGAATCTGTGGGGAACACGTAAACCCTAGTTACTTTTATTAATTGATTAAATTCCAACATTTGAATCTGTTAGTTGTCTACTTTAATTTAGCTAGTTATTTTCATTCATTTAGAAATAAAACACCCCCCTTTATATCTAAGGAAATAATTGACTAGATAATAGTATTAATAGTAATAATAGATTGAAGTTATGTCTGAACTATTTTCCTCGTGGGAACGATCCTAACCTCATTCGTTGGATTCTTTACTTAATACGACCGCTTTACTTATTATTTGAGAAGTTTGTTTGAGCGTATCATCAACTTAAGAATATGCTTAACTCAAAGGATATACATATAAATCAGTTTAAAACACATGTGAGATATATATAAAGCTTATAAAACAGTAAAACAACTCAGTTTGTTTAAAAAATGCAACAACAAACAACTTTGCTTATTTATAAAAGTAATATAACTTTGGTGGGAGATTCTCTAATCGACAACCACCATTATGAGCCTAAGTGGTGATACAACGTCTTGCCCACGTTGCCAAAATTGTTCTATACCTTGCCATCGATATAGGAACTTACTTTTCTTAGTCGATCCACTAGATATACTTACGTGATCATCTAAAATGTATGATCCGTCAATTCCCATAATGACTTCATGGTTTACATGAAGACTTGAGTTAATATGAACTCTCATCCCCACATCGGTGCTCAATACTACTCCCAAACATATTGTAGCTCATATTTTTAATAAAACTTCTTTTTGGTTGGGTTGAGATAAATTGCTGAATTCCTTAAGATTTAAAAAGCTCCTTTTTGAAATCAATGTTCCCTTTTTAGTTCAGAAATCTTTTGGAACTCTTAGTTTTCTTTTTATCAATGTGAAACATTTGTGTACCTTTAGGGAATACTTAGTTCCCTTATATCTTTCGAGAAATGAACTCAACTCTTGCTCTTTACTTAACTTGAAACTTAACTCTCAGGGAATACTTAGTTCTTTTACAACCTTTGAGATGTTTACTCAACTCTTTACTCTTTTCTCAACTTGTAACTTGAGTATTAAAACAAGTTTAAAATGATTGTTCAAGACTCTTTAAACTTGCTTCTTAACTTTTAGACTTTGACTCTTAACTTCTTTAACTTTGATCTTAGCTTCCCTTGAATTGGATTGTGGATTCAAGGATCATGATCTCATGTTTATGAATGATTTCATGATGTTTATATGTACTCTATAATGTTAGAATCAACTAGGAATGAAGGGTAAATCACTTAGGAACTAGTACGAAAAGATAGGGAAAGAACGGGGTCTCGAGGGGTCGGGGCGCTCTAAGAGTGCAGAAGCCTATCAGAAAGATCCTACCTTGAAGCGCTCTGGCAGGCGTGGTGCCCCAAGGGTCGTCTGACTGGACCTCTGCTTTATTCTTTATTTTTCATATCTAAACCTTCCCAAACTCCCATGGATCCCACCCAAACACTTAGGATCCCTAACAACTCATTACCCAATAGTTTTAGACCTAAAAACAGTTCGTAAATAAGAAGCAAAACTACTAGAGATTAACTACAAATCAACCAACGAGAACTTCAAACTTTTTGTCAAGAAATTCAGGATTTACTTTCAAATAACTCTGAATTGCTGAATTAATCAAATTGGAGGGTGGGTGAAATGACCCAACACGAAATGATCTCACATACCTTGATAGGGTTCACCTCGGATTAAATCCACGCGACATTCTTTGGGTTCTTGGACGATTCTTGGTCTTTTCTTCTTCTCTCTTTTTATCCCAAGACCTAAGAGTTTCAAAACTTGTAGAAACTTATTTGGGACTTAGTATCTACCCCTAAATAACCTTAAAACGAATTAGGAATTAATTGAGTGAAAAGTTAACTTTTCCCTTATAAAAATCCAAATTTGAAATTTTCTCTGCCCAACAACCCAACTTCGGGAAGTCATATCTCCCTCACACGACCTCAGAATTTAGCAAACTTGGCATCGCTGGAAGATCTTTCCATCCATATAAGGAACTCATCAAACTTCTCTTGAGCTAGAACTTATGACCGTTTGAAAATGACCTAAACTCTATTTTGAAATCTAGAAAATTTTCAAATTTCCTTACTTATTTCCAAATTTGATTATTCTTTTTTTTCTTAGCTTAACTTTAATTAATTCTAGATACAAGATGTTACACGTCACTGGTGAAATAAACCGGTAAGAGAGACACCAGTAGCAACAAATGATGAGCAGCAAGAACTAGCACTAACGAGCCTCCATCGCCGGCAGCAGCTCCAGCCGGCAACAACTTCATCTTCGGCGAGGATGCGCCAGGCGGCGCCACTGTCCTCCGCCTCTCCTCTCCCTTTCCTGTACCTCCGTCTCTCCTTCCTTCTCCTTTACTCTTCCCCTCTTTTCATCGGCGAGGAAACATCCAGACAAACAAGGCAGCAAGCTCTGGCGAGGCTCGAATTCCTTGAGTATTGCAAAAGACAGATCTGCTAAGATCCATCCAGGTTAGTCCTTCTTTTAGTTTATGTTTAATAATTTTCTTAGTTTGATTATAGAATCTATGATTTACATGTCTGCTCTGTGAAAAGTGGGTAAATTATATATGTTACCTTTCTCAAAAATAAAAATGAAAAAAGTTGGTAAATGCTATGAATTTCTTCTTAAACTTGCTACTAGTTTGTGTTTCTCTAATCATATGAACCATATCCCCATTAGAGTTGCTAAATTTGATTTAATATGGCTTTGATAATATTGAAATCTTGTTCAAACCTTCCCCCTGCTTATATTATAGTTTTCTAAATATATATATTTCATTGATTGTTGTTTTGATTAGTTTATTCTAAGGACAAAAATTCTTTAATGAAGTGTGCATATTTTATGTTGTAAGTTGATTTCTTTAAGGCCATATGATTCTTATCTTACTTCTTACTTGTTGATAATTATGGTAAAAATATTATTACTTGAATTAGATTTTTCTTTTAATATGGTCATTTTGATTTGGCATGTTGTAGATTAATTTATGTTAAGTCGATTTTTATGTGCAGATTTTTGACTCTTGGCAACGTAAAATTAGTGTTATTTTTTTTTTATTATTGTTAATTGATTGTAGTTGCCAAAACTAAAGTTGATTGAATTCTTACCTGTTTTATATTTGGTAAAATTATATTTTGGGTTGAGCTAACAATAAAAAAAGAATTTTGTTGATTTAGTTTCTCTTTTGTATAAGAAAAATAATATGTAATTGATTCCTCAAAATATTTCATTTCCTTTTCTGACCGATCCCTCTTTGCTATATACATAAGACTCCTCCCCTCATTATTTAATCAGTTGAGATCTTCCCACATACTAGAATATTTCAAAAGAAACTCATATTGCTCTCTGTTCTTAAAAAGAATTAAGCATTCCAATATACTTTAAGGTTCCTCCCTACTTGCTATTTTGCTGTGTTCGGGTCGAATAGTGTATTAAGTGTGGATCTTCATTATTGATGAATATATTTTGCATAACTGGTTAGTTCCTCTTCATTAGATTTAATTTTATCTTTCATTATTACTTTGAATGTTATTATGTGTTCGACCGAACAAAAGGAAGCACTCGGGTTAGAGTTCAACAATTGAAGAGTTGCCTAGAAAAGATTTCCGGATGGAGCTATTGTTTATTTTAATGTATTAAATTATGTTCATTTGTTCTTTATTTTGACTTGTAATATTGTGGATAACACTATGTAAATAAAATATACTTGGGAATCGTCTAAGGGGGGAGGGGATATATGTGCTAATTTTTTCTTTTTAT
>JAKWIY010001374.1:0-21070 GCA_027704805.1 Solanum corneliomulleri | reverse complement strand
GCATCAATTTCAAGAAACGTTGACTAACTCATTGGGGTACCAAAGACTTTGCCCTTTTTGAGTCCAAACTTCTTAATAAATTCCTCGGTGTAATTTGCTTGAATAATGAATGTTATATTAGTTTAATGGTTAATTTGAAATAAGAGATTGAATTTGACTTCTCACAGAAGACACTTTTCGAATTCTACTTTCATTAGATTTTCAAAATTCCCGCGTAAAGAAGGATTAGAACTTCCAAAATTATATAATTAACATATATTTAAACTTTAAGAATGAATAAACCAGATCTATGAATGAAGAAAGTTGTGTAAATTTTCCCGCTTTGAAATTATTTTTCAGTAAAAACGAACTCAATCTTTCATACCAAGCTTTTGGAAAATATTTTAGTCTACAAAGAGCCTTGGAAGTTTTGTAAACAAAATCAGGACAGGAAGGATTTTAATAACCGGGGGTTATTTGAAGATAACTTCTTCTCTTATAAAATCATTTAAACACACTTTTCACATCCATTTGAAATAGTATAAAAATCTTGAAAGAGTCATAAGAGTGTAGAATTCAAATAGATTCTAAAATTGCCACAAGTGAAAAGGTATCCTCGAATTCAGTACAAAATTTTTGTGAGTAGCCTTGAGCGACCTTATCTACGGAGCCGGTTGGTCACCATGGCAAAACAACCCATTTAAAAGGTTAAACGAGCCTCAGACAAGTAAAACTCCAATTTTCCCAATTGTCGTGTGCTATAGTTCAAGGATAATCTGCCAAACTTTTTTTTCTTGTAGAAGTTTGTTGTATTCGTCAATTAATTTCTATAATTCATCACTAACCATATCCAAAGAGTTTTCGAAGTAATTACAATTTGGACAATTATAAGATCTTACCTCGCTTGTTTCTCATAGAGACACGAAACACGAGTTTTCCATTTCATCGTTGTCAACCTCGGTTGTTTCTCCTTGTTCCCACGCTCCGAGACTTTTTGCATCTTTATTTCATCGATTAGTTCTTCTTCTTCATTTTGTACAAGTTTTCTTGATATGTATTGGCTCTCAAAAGTAGTACCATCGAGCATTGTTTCTTTTGAAGTCCTTTGTTTTTTAATCTTTTTGAGGTCGCTGTCTCCTTTGTCTGAGCATTTGTCTTACTCTACGATTAATGAGGGTCATTCCTTAATCTTGGTTATCATCGGCTTCCTCCTCAGTTTCTAATGTTACACCAATAAAAGCTATTGTTTTCTTTTTGTCGTCCTAGTTGTACCTTTTAATGTAATTTTGTTCATAAGCCATTAAGTTACCTCGAATGACAACTTTTGTTTCCCAGGCTTTGTGAAGACTGTTGACAAGTTTATTGACTCTTAACGAGTTTGAATACACCATTCCAACAGATTTTAGTTCAATGACAATTTCGCTGAATCTTGAGAACATAGATTCAACATTTTCATCGTCAACCATTTTATACAGTTCATATTCATTTACAAGGGAGATGATTTGGGCTTCCTTGACTTTCGTCGTTCCTTCATAGGTCACTTAAGGATTACCCAGATTTCGTTCGCAGCTACGTCATTTGAAATTTTGTAATATTCTGCTCCTCTTACTGAACCATACAACAAACTCATACCTCTAGCGTTAGTTTGAATTACCTCTTGTTATTCCTTAGAAATATCGAACAATTTAGGATCAAAAGGTTTTTCAGTTCCATCCTTTACAGTTAATCCAAGGAATGCCTTTCTGCCTTCCTTGATAAATACTCAAGCTTTATGTTCATCTGCGGAGACAAAGATTCAGAATCTATCTTTTCTATGAGAGTAACTTTCCAATTGAAGTAAGGTGTTCTATGTGAAGAGTGTCTGTCTTAAAGTAAAGCACTAGGAATTTGGTAATGTGACATTTGATCTTTACTCTCATGTGGTTAAAAACTAAATCTATTAGACCTTTCCTTATACCAATTGATATTCAAGAGGGAGGGGATTAATTTAAAATTCACTTAGTCAAGTAATAGTAGTCGAGAATTGACTCACCTGCAAGTTAGTAGGAATATAAACAATAACAGAAATTTGCAGTAAATAATTGACACAAAAGGTTTTATCCTAGTTCAGATCACCAATGTAGTGCCTAATCCATTCCCTTTGGGTTTCAAGGGGTTTCTTTAAGAGCTTTGAAGAGATCTTCGTGCTACAGCAATTTGAAACATTATCATGTGTGACATGTAATTAAGTTTTCTACCTTGACACTGCCTCAACTTGTATACCCACAGTCAAATTCATTCTCTTCTCTTTTCTTTTCATTTGTATACTGTTAGCTAAGATCTGGTGGAGTTGCGTACTTCACAATACAAATCTGGATCGGTTTATGTAGATGATTATTTGTGCTCTTGTAAGGAAACCCCAAAGGATTTATCTCAATCAAGGATTAATTTAGGGAGTCTTTAATTGATGTGATTTAGTTGATCTATCTCCAGGAAGTAAATTGCGCCGTCCTCTTTCATTTTGTTGGTTTGATCTTTTCCTTGTATGATCGACAGACTTATTATCTTGTCGCTTGATTTATGACTGTTTCCTTTCTTGATGATTCAGTTGTGATCTCTGCCAAGTGTGCGAGTATTCTTCTTCATTTTAGATTTTCTTTTATGTGCTGATCAGCCATTTTTTTCTTCTTCTTTTGTCCCTTTAATTTGAGGCTTGCCTTTCCAATGTTTCTCTAAAGTTTCAAGCAAACATTCTTTTCCTTCTTGAAGTCATTTTCGTTGATGATTTCCTTTTTTGAAATAATGACCTACGAAAATTGAGATAAATGCGTTAATTGTATTTTAAAAATCAACTAACTCTAACGAGTTAACGTATTGGTGCACCAGAATTATTTAATTATTAGGTTTGGTTTGCTTGTTATAGACGCAAATTTTTATATTCAACTACAACATAAGATTGTAGACAACCACCATTAAGATTGAAGAAAGAAAAAGTTGTTAAAATGGGCATTTAATAAGCTACAACAATATTTTTTGATAGATTTAATTCATCATGATAGAAATCTAACTAGAAGAAAGAAAATGATTCTTATTTAGTCCTAGAACCCACGAATTCCAAAAAGAAAAAGTTATGGAAAATCAATGTTAATCTTTTAATATTTATTTTGCTTTATATTATTAATAAAGGCATAAGTTCTCCCTTTGAACTATGGTGGAAATTTTAAGGACACACATTTTCTTTAAATGTCCTAATACCTCCTATAAATAATTTGAAATGTAATAAATAAACTTTTTTGGTGTTGAGGTGGCATAGAGAGTGTTCAAAGCAAATACATAGTAAAAATTATATTGAAAAAGAAATTGTAATAAGTTGTACCATAGTTAAATTTACAGTCAAACATTGTACCAAAATTTAACACAAATACTATTTTTATACATACTACCAAATGATCCTTTAGTGTTGAATGAATTGTCAAGTGTTATCTATTGATTTATAATGTTATGATAAACACATGTCATTCATATGATGTTTGATGTAAACATTAAGTACTATAAATATCTACTACAATAAGTATAACATCACTAATTTAAACTTCTAAGTTCTCTTTAATTTCTATACGAAGCCAGAAAATTTTACATCAATAGTTGCAAATTAAGGAAATTAAAACAAATTTCATCTACAAATTATGCACCTTTTTCTTTTATTTTTAGATTTGTGACATGTTAATTGAATAAGGTGAAGATCATTTGTTTGTTGTTCGTGTAGCGTATACCCTGACCTTACAAATAGTATTGTGTTTAATTTCTACAGATTATCATGCGTCCAAATGAACAAAGACTACATTTACCTTCTCCTGATCGACTAAGAAACCTTGCCATTCATTTAATCAATGACATTCTAAATAGGTTGTGTTTTCGAGATGTCTTAAGAACTAGTAAACTTTTTATGGATTGTCAATATACTTCCCGTAAAATTCAAAAGGTAGGAAATACCAGAGAACTTAATATCCCCTACCATAGGATTATTACTTCTCATTCTCAATTGTTTCTTCAGTTTTCATATAGGAAGAACATTGAATGTTATCCTTGATATTAATAGTCTAAAAGTATGTCCTAATATTGATCGTTTGATATATTTGCTCACCAAAAATTTCATTCAACATTTCGTCCTTAAACATCCATTTACTTATCCACAATACAAGATCCCGTACTTCTTTTTTAATTCTTCAGCATTGAGACATTTGATCTCATGGAATGTGAAACACACCTTCTACGCTTCTTCAAGGATTTAATAAGTTGATTAGCCTAAAATTAAAATTTGTAACATTATCTTCTAATACGCTTGAAATTTTAATGTCTAATTGCCCATTGCATGAGGATTTGGTTCTAAAAGACATAGACAATTCGTACCTCCTGAGTTTTGATTCTCCTAAGCTAAGGTCATTTGTCTTTTGTGGCGATATACAATTGATATATATAGAAAATGAAGCTCTTCTTTCCAATGTTCTGTATGAGACTGCAGAATTAGTTCTAGAGGAAAAATGATTTTGATAATATTTTTTTCGTTTATTCATGCTCTTGAGTATTTCAGCTCGTATCATTTTGAGTTAATGTTGCTGCATTTCACTTGTATTTTCATCATGGAAAAGATAGAGAGAAAAACAAATATAAGTGACAACTTGAATTTCAATTTCTTCAAAAATACAAGTGAAATGCAGCAAAATTACCTCAAAATGATACCATTTGAAATACTCAAGAGCATGATTAAACGAAAAAAATATTATCAAAATCATTTTTCCTCTAGAATTAATTCTGCAGGCTCATACAAAACATTGGAATGAAGAGGTACATTTTTTTCGATATATCAATTGTATACCGCCACAAAAGACAAATGACCTTAGCTTAGGAGAATCAATACTAAGGAGGTACGAATTGTCTATGTCTTTTAGAACCAAATCCTCAAGCAATGGGCAATTAGAGATAAGAATATCAAACGTATTAAAAGATAATGTTACAAATTTTATTTTTAGGCTAATCAACTTATTAAATCCCAGAAGAAGAATAGAAGGTTTATTTCACATTCCATGAGATACAAATGTCTTAATGCTGAACAATAAATAAGAAGTAAGGGATCTTGTATGGTGGATAAGTAAATGGAAGTTTGAGGACGAAATGTTGAATGAAATTTTTGGTGAGCAAATGTATCAAACGATCAATATTAGGACATACTTTTAGACTAATAATATGAAGGATAACATTCAATGTAGTTCCTATATGAAAACTGAAGAAACAATCGAGAATGAGAATTATAAATCTAACGGTAGGGGTTATGAAGTCCTCTGGTGTTTCCTACCTTTGGAATTGTACGGCAATATATGGCAATCCATAAAAAGTGTACTAGTTCTTACAACATCTCAAAAAGACAACCTATTTAGAATGTCATACATTAAATGAATGGCAAGGTTTCTTAGTCGATCAGGAGAAGGTAAATGTAGTCTTTGTTCATTTGGATGCATGATAATCTGTATAAATTAAACACAATACCATTGGTAAGGTCAGAGTATACGCTACATGAACAACAAACAAACATATCACAACTTTAAAAATAAAAGAAAAGGTGTATAATTTGTAGATGACATTTGCAGTGATTTCATTAATTTGCAACTCTTGATGTAAAATTGACTGGCTTAGGTTAAATTAAACACATATAAAGTATTTTTGTATAGAATTTGAAGAGAACATAGAAATTTAAATTAGTGATGTTATACTTATTGTACTAGAAATTTATAGTACTGAGTTTTTACATCAAAACACTTTATGAATAACATGTGCTTATCGCAATATTATAAATGAATAGATAACACTTAAAACTTCCTTCAACACTAAAGAAGTCGTTTGTTAGTATATATAAAAATAATATATATGTTAAATTTTAGTACAATTGTTAGAATGTAAATTTTACTCTGGTACAACTAATAGTACTATTTCAATTAACCTTTTTTGGGATATATGACCCCAAAATTTATGCTACAAGATGAATGATTATGTATCCTTCGTGAAATGTTAAAGAAATTTTAAATGTTATCCTGTCTTGATATGCAAATCTGATTTCTACCTTGACAGTGCTTCAACTTTTATACCTACACCCAAATTATTTATTTTCTCTTTTCTTTTAAATTTTATCACTCACATGCTTACAAAAATTTATGAAAGACAGAAGAAAGATGTTATCTAAGCTCAAGCGAAGTTGTGTATTTCACACTAAAAAACTGGGTCAATTTGTGTAGATGATGATTTGTGATCTTGTAAGGAAAAACCCACAGGATTTATCTCAAACAAGGATCAATTTATGGGGTCCATGATTGAGCCGATTCAATTGATCTGTATCCATGAAGTAAATTGTTTCTTCTTCTTTCCTTTTGATGGTGTGATCATTTCCTTGTATGATCTACATACTTCTTATCTTGTGGGTTGATTCATGGATTTTCCTTTGTTGATGATTTAATTGTGATCTCTGCCAAGTGTATGAGTATTCTGCTTCATTTAAATTTTCTCCATGTGTCGATTAACCATATATTTCTTTTCTTCTTTTGTCCATTAGATTTGTGTCTTGCCTTTCCAATGCTTTTCTGCAACTTCAACCCAATATTCTTTTCCTTCTTGAAGTCATTTATATTGATGATTTCCTTTTGAATATGTGACGTACGAAAGTTAATATCAACGCCTTAAGTGTTTATTTTCAAAATCAACTAACTCTAAGGAGTTACCAATCTGCCCCTTTTTTATAATTAAAATATTAATAACAATATTAATAATAATCTTGATAGTCAATTTTACTTAAAGTTAGTTGGACTTCCCAGAGGTTTTATGTCTTAGTTCATCGATGCATGCAACTCTCCCTCTCTTATCTCCCCCTGTCTCACAGGGGAGCAAGAATGATAGATTTGATTTCTACCCCTTTGTCATAATATAAAAGACTAGCGAAAAGCATACTACATATAAGCAAGGAAAACAAATAACAGAGTAGTCTAATATTCAGAGAGACAAAAAAACTGTAGCCCAAGAGATAGAGAGGTACGTTGCCCTATTGGAAGTTAGTGCAAAATGTAAAGGTCAGTCAGTAGAGTTAATGACCACCTCAAAAGTACTTGAGGGAGTTAATCACTTTCTCATAAAAGTTGTTGTAAGAACGTTCCACATTTCGCGAAACATTGGAGTATGAGGTCTGAATTGTAACAACAAGTTCATTGTTCGAGGAGTTGACTCCACTATTGAGAGAGTCAACATGTTGGATTAACCGATTTACCGTTGAGACTTCATGCTTGATCATTGTCATAGAAATCCACTAATTACTGATATAAGGGTTAAAATTATTCTGTGTATGCCACAACATCATGAAGGGTTTCCAAGTATCATTCTACAACTCAGAGTCTAGTTTTGACATCTTCATTGTTCTGCAATAAAAGACCGGCAGAATCCGCTGTGATTTTTTAGGGTTAGGGAGAGTCCACCCGAGCTTTGACTGAGTCCTTTTTTACCAACTTTTCACAAACTTGGACATACCCCGTACTAGAAAAATTATGAAAATCATAAGTTGCATTTATAAGAGAGGGGGTAAACAAAGAAAGATCTACAAGACGGTCCACAATATTCCTCGAGATGATCAAGACAGAGGACAGACTTGCCGATGAATTAAAGTCTTCAAAACATCCCAAAATGTACGCCTTATACCATTCAGCTCAGTTGATGCACTACTTTTTAAGGAGGAACTAGGGAAAAAATACATTACGAGTACAAATATTACTCAAGGAACCCTTCAGGGAATAAGAGTGTGTCCACGATATGTGCGAGTACGATTCTGAAAACATAGCGATAAGGGCCCAAAGTCAGAAATGTAATAGTCGGGTTAAGCCACGACTCTCTTTGCACCTTTAAAAAAAATTCAAAGACATTAGGTCATGCTTTTTTCATGTATGAATATAACCCAAAGAACATAGTACCAAACACATTTTCGAATAACTTTTCATTGATAATGAATTGCATAACCAGCACCAACAACTGTATCTCACCACTCTTAGGTGAGATGGGGAGATTCCCATAAAGCAGGTGAACCGCTTCGTCAGAAAGCTCAAGACCACACAAAGCAAAAAAGAGCGACACTTTATGAGCTTTGAGATAGAAACTTACTAGGAAGTGAGAGTCCTTTAATTGACTGAGATCTAAAACTGGATAGGGAACAATAAGGAGAGTTTTAATTGACTGAGATTCTGCTTCTATTTGATACCCCAGAATCGTTGCATGTCTGGGTTGGAGAGACATCCCGTAACATAGAGACAAGGCTTCTTTGATGCTTTCTGATTAGTAGTAGAATCTCACTTCTTTGAGGACTCAGACGAAGTATCCATGGATCCTACGGAGAATCAGAAGAGAGTGAGAGAGAGAGATGGTGTCTACTTCGAAGGAACTAAAAGCAACAGAGGATTTCTTTGAGGTAATGGGGCGAGTATTTTTCATGGTGAGATGAAGTGAATAAGAGAGAGAGAAAAAATAAATAGAAACAAAAAAAGATGAGGGAAATGAAAGGGGATCAGATGAGAAAGGGAAAGGGAAGGGGATTTGATAGGAAGAAGGGGAAGCGGAAGAGGCGGCAGCGGGTCATAATTACAGAACAAAAAATGAGAAAACACAATATTTGCATCAGGAAATAAAATAAATAAACAGTAAAGTAAAATGGATTAGTCAACATATTTAATGTCAATGCGATCTCTGAGAGAGCAATATCTTTCCTCAAGAAGAGGTTTAGTAGAAATATCAGCTTATTGATTTTTAGAGTCTACAAATTTGAGTGAAAAATCTCAATTTTCAAAGAAATCACAAATAAAATGATGATTTATGTGAATATGCTTAGCCCTAGAATGATGCACAATATATTTTGAAAGACGGAAGTATTATCATATCTAATTAGTACAGTTTTATAGGAAAGATTATAATCAAGTAATTGATCAGTACAGTTTCATAGGAAAGATTATAATCAAGTAATTGATGCATCGTCCATAAAATTTGAGTACCACAACTTCCAACCACTAATCATTCACATTGGATGGTGAATAAGGCAACCGAAACTTGTTTCTCTCTATGCCATGAGACTAGAGAATGCCCCAAGATTGGCATGTTCCACTAGTGTTTTTGGGTTGTTTTTGTCACTTGCAAAGTCAGAATTTGAATAACCAATTTAATCAAAATAAGTAGACATGGAATACCATAATCCCAGCTCGGTGGTTCCAATGAGGTAGCGAATGATTCGTTTTAGTACCACAAGATGTGAATCGTTCGAAGCAGCTTGAAATCGTGCAGACTTGCATATACTATATATTATATCGGGTCGACTGGATGTAATATATAGTAATGAGCCAACTATCTCTCTATGCATCTTTTTATCCACGTGTTTTCATGATGCATCAATTTCAAGAAACGTTGACTAACTCATTGGGGTACCAAAGACTTTGCCCTTTTTGAGTCCAAACTTCATAATAAATTCCTTGGTGTACTTTGCTTGACTAATGAATGTTCCATTAGTTTAATGGTTAGTTTGAAATAAGAGATTGAATTTGACTTCTCACAGAAGACACATTTCGAATTCTACTTTCATTAGATTTTCAAAATTCTCGCGTAAAGAAGGATTAGAACTTCCAAAAATAATATAATCAACATATATTTAAACTGTAAGAATGAATAAACCAGATCTATGAATGAAGAGAGTTGTGTAAATTTTCCCCCTTTGGAAATTATTTTTCAGTAAAAACGAACTCAATCTTTCATACCAAGCATTTGGAACTTATTTTAGTCTCCAAAGAGCCTTGGAAAGTTTGTAAACAAAATCAGGACACGAAGGATTTTAAAAACCGGGGGTTATTTGACGATAACTTGTTCTCTTATAAAATAATTTAAACACACTTTTCACATCCATTTGAAATTGTATAAAAATCTTGAAAGAGTCATAAGAGAGTAGAATTCAAATAGATTCTAAAATTGCCACAAGTGAAAAGGTATCCTCGTATTCAGTACAAATCTTTTGTGAGTAGCCTTGAGCGACCTTATCTACGAAGCCGGTTGGTCACCATGGCAAAACAACCCATTTAAAAGGTTAAAGGAGCATCAGACAAGGAAAACTCCAATTTTCCCAGTTGTCGTGTGCTATAGTCTACCACAATTTTTTGATGATCCGGAATTTTGAGGTATTCAAGATTATTCTACTGTAATGTGGCTAGCTCAATCTCTTTTGTGTTCTTAAAGTCAATAACTGCTACCTTAGCAGATCCAAAAACATCAATATATATTGTGGTCTTCAGGATTTTGGTAAGATTGCTCATTGATTTCAGTTCTTCATTATATTTTTAAAAAGCTTGAAGCCCATATGAACAATGATTCGACAGTATCTAAGAGATTGGCCTGGTCTATTGACATTTTGAAGAAAAGCTCACAAGAATCTTAAAAATAGATTACAATTATGTGAATCGTTAAATTATGTTACAACCAAATTAGGTTTTCTCTGCTAATATTCAAAGTTTGGTTGTGGCTATTTGATTATGAGATAGGATTGTGTTACACTATACCAACTTTAATTTTTGACATCTAAATTTTTTCTTCTACTATTTGGTTCCTATATCATGTCCTACCTCCCGTTTGAGTTGGTCATAAGCTCAATAACATTTTTTTTCTTAATCTTCTTATAAATAAATTCTCTTGTGTATCTTATTTTTGCTAATAAGTTATCCAAAGTAAAAACATACAATATAGAAGAAGATTTTGTTTTTATAAAATCAGGATTAATATTTAAAATAAAGTGAGGAAATGCAGTTCAAATATAGTACTATGTAATTGTTAAAAATGTCATGTTTATTATAAAGAATTTATGCCAGAGTGCGTTCTTGAAGGGTGTAAGCAATCACATAATGGTATAAGAAACATATATGGGTTCTTACAAATGATGCTACATCAAAATCAATATAAGAAACTAACATGACTATGATGAAACTAGATATTCCTACTCTAGTACTTGATGATGAGATTTGTCAAATTTAGCATTTTGCAGGTTATCATATTAATTACATA
Source organism: Solanum corneliomulleri (assembly GCA_027704805.1). Taxonomy (NCBI): domain Eukaryota; kingdom Viridiplantae; phylum Streptophyta; class Magnoliopsida; order Solanales; family Solanaceae; genus Solanum; species Solanum corneliomulleri. The sequence goes on along the minus strand of JAKWIY010001374.1, from coordinate 10,000 downwards.
GATGAGATTGTCGCTAAAGTTTAAAGGACTCATGAATCATAGGTAAGCTTTTGTTTATTTTTCTGATTTCAACTTATACGTATGAATCAACGGAAGTTGATTGTAATACATGACATTCTTAATTCTTTCCTCAGATTCTACTACTAAGAAGGATGTTCACTTCTTAATATATAGTTTATAATGCAACAAATTCAGGTATATTAAATAAAATCACGTGAAAAGAAAAAGAGGTATAAGATAACCATAACCGATTGTCGTAGGGACATCAAGTGGTTGATATTATACCCCAAATTAGTTTGCCTTTCTGTAAGTTTTTACATTAGTTAGTTTGGTTGTAATACATTCCCCTCATTTACATTTTGTTAATATATCAATTGATTTATTCTCATCAATCAAAAAAGTAAGATGAGAAGATTTCACCTCAATTTCTTAAAGTAATATTCATGTCACAAGATTTGACTTTTGTTTTTTCAAGTCATATATATAACTAAAAAGTTTATGAGGTTATTTGCAGTAGGTTTAAGAGTAAGAAGTCAATGGTAATGTTTCTACTAATAGCATAATAAGTACTTCACATATTTAATTCAAGAATAATTTCTTTCAATTTCTCTTTACCTTCTTCATTCATTTTATTTCTAAGAGCATATAGGGTTTGATCCCTTCTGTTAAGTCTTAGAAATAAGTAAACATTTTTTGTTAGATGTTCTGAGGTGAAGAATCGCAATAAGCTGCCTCTTGAGATGCAACTATAAGAGAGATGAACATTGAATAATGAATATAAAAAGAGAAAGTGCAAGAGGGATATACTATTGTTGTTTGCATTGGCAGCAAAATATAGGTTTATATTCGAATACCTCCTATAACCGGGAGGATAGTGATTCATGTAACTACAATTGCTTCAACCAAGAGGAATGATTAGGAGGTTTAACTAATGAGGACCTCCAAGAAAACCTTGGAAATTTTGTGGAGGTGTGTACACCATTTTTGTTTTAATACATCTCACATGCGTCCACAAGATTGAGGTTATTCTCGTTCTCTTTTATGAGTGATGATTCAAAATTATTGTTGGAATTTCCAAATGACTATATCACTTCTTGGTCCCGTAGTGAAATTGTCTCGGAGTGGACTAAGACTAGCGTCTTAGCTTTCATCATTACAATAATAGGTAAATTTGCAGAAAATTTAAAACTTTTCATCTGCACTACTTTATGAGGTATACTTTGACCTCTCACATACACATAATATATTCATATCGAGTATACGTATACCCTTCTTATAAGAAGATTATATAGACTTCTACTTTTATGGTACACATATATAAGATCCAATATAGTCTTAAAATGGATGTCTCATATCATAACCATCTAAACAAGAGTATAACAATTGGGCATAGACCATACATAAATAATATAAAAGCCACATATATGTTATATAATCATAGTTGTCAATTGAAAGAGAATGAACAAAATGTCTTTAAGACTAATCAACATACAATGCTAGAAAATGGCATTGTGCTCGAAGTAGTGAGGACCTAACCAACTTGGAGAATGAGGATCCAAGTCTAAAAATTTGGGAAAAGGGATAAAATAGGGGTTAGCACATAGATTGTACTAGGTATGGAAACGATGCACACACAACATAGATATCTGTAACGACCTGTTTAGTCGTTTTGAGCAGCAGACTTTATTTCTGGGAAAACTGGCTGAAACCACGGACCCCACGACGGAACGTCACAGGCACGACGGCCCGTTGCAGGGTCTCGTTTCAGTATACTTAGGAATTCTGAAATTAGGTACTGAAAATCGACTCTCTGAACTTCGTAACGGACTTGCAGGACGGACCGTCACAGTGTCCTTGGTGAAAAATAAAATTCTGACCCTTACGACGACCTGCGTGACGGACCGTCGCAGGCACGACGGCCCGTCACAGGTTGCGTAATCCCAATTGGAGTCGGATTTCTGGTTAAGTTTTAAGGGACGTTTTGGACTATTCTTTCCTTAATTATAGATTTCGTGGGTTTATATTAATAACTCTAATTCTTGAGGGATAAAAGAGGTAACTTTGGATTAATTAGTGGGGTATTATTGTCACCTTTTACACTTAATTATATGTTAATTAGGGTAAAAGAAAGAGGGTTTGAATAAAAGAAAACAGAAAGAACAAGAACGAGTCTAGTAGAGTCTTAAGGAACGGTAGTGGGACGCCTTTACTTTTCCTTGAGAGGCTATAAGACTTTAGGAAAGTTCCATTCTTTCATTCTTTCTTTCGTGCTACTACTTAAGTCCAATTGGTATCTAGGTGATACAAATTGGTATCTGTTCATCTTCACTCTATTTCGCAGATGGTTAGAACTAGAGCAACGACCGCACCAGCAGCAACAACGGCAAGACAAGAAACATCTGAGCCAGCCACTGGGGCTGTGGCTCGAGGAAGAACAGTGGCAAGAGGCCGTTGTAGAGGCCGTGGGAGGACGTCCTCTAGAGGAAGAGGACGAGCACCTAGTCCATCTGATGCTAGGGCGGTGACTCCTCCACCGACTGAGGAGGTAGTGAGAGAGGGTGAGGAAGGGGAAACTGAACAAGGGCAGAATGAGGAATTGCCACCCCAACCTACCCAAGAGATGATCAATCAGGTTCTCGCTTATCTTAGCGGGTTATCTGACCACGGTCAGGTACCTCCAGTGGTTTCTGCACCAACACCTCCGGTTTCAGAGGTACGACATGCGGCTACTATGGCTCCCCGCATGGATGCCTCATTGGAGATAGGCACATTTCCACGTCTAACTACTGGACCGATAATGACAAACGATCAGCACGAACTTTTCAGTAAGTTCTTGAAATTGAAACGTCCAGTCTTCAAGGGTGCAAAATCTGAAGATGCTTATGATTTTCTGGTTGATTGTCATGAGCTACTACACAAGATGGGGATAGTAGAACGGTTTGGCGTTGAGTTCGTAAGCTATCAGTTTCAAGGGAACGCCAAAATGTGGTGGCGATCACATGTCGAGTGTCAACCGACAGAGGCCACACCTATGACTTGGGCATCCTTCTCTACCCTGTTTATGGAGAAGTATATCCCAAGGACTTTGAGAGATAGAAAAAGGGATGAGTTCTTGAGTCTCGAGCAAGGTAGGATGACGGTTAACGCATATGAGGCTAAGTTTCGTGCTTTATCAAGGTATGCCACCCAACTTTGTTTCAGTCCACAAGAGCGGATTCGCCGTTTTGTGAAGGGGTTGAGGTCAGAATTGCGGATTTCAGCCTTACAGGTAGCGGCTACGGCAACATCCTTCCAAGAGGTGGTAGACTTTGTGATAGAAGTGGAAGGAGTGAAGCCACATGACTTCACCACGACATCAACGTCAAAAAGGTTTCGAAGGGGAGGTGAGTTTAATGGTTCTTACTCTAGAGGACAGAGCTCCGGAGGTTACTCAAGTCGACCAATTCAGTCTTCACTACAGACTGTAAATGGGGGTCCACCTCAGACCGGTCAAAATTTCTCTGAGGGTCCGATGCGTGAACCCAGAGAATGTTATGGATGTGGGGAGATTGGACACATTAAGAGGTATTGTCCAAACCAGAGTTACAGAACCCCACTAGCTAGAGGTAGGGGTGGTCATGGTAGAGGCCGCTTTTCTAGAGGACATGGTGGTCGAGGTAATGGTGGTCACCACAACGGCAGAGGTGATGGGCAAACTGGAGCCACTACGACACAACATGGTAGGGGCAATGGACAGACGGGTGATAGGGCCCATTGTTACGCTTTCCCTGGGAGATCTGAAGTGGAGGCGTCTGATGCTGTTATCACAGGTAATCTTTTGGTTTGTGATTGCATGGCATCTGTATTATTTGACCCTGGCTCCACGTTTTCATATGTATATTCATCATTTGCTAATGGTCTAAATTTACATTGTGAATTACTTGATATGCCTATTCGTGTTTCTACTCCGGTGGGTGAGTCTGTGGTAGTTGAAAAGGTATATAGGTCTTGTTTGGTGAACTTTGTGGGGAGCAACACTTATGTAGATTTGGTTATCCTAGAAATGGTTGATTTTGATGTAATTCTGGGTATGACTTGTCTTTCTCCGCAATTTGCGATCTTGGATTGTAATGCCAAAACTGTGACGTTAGCCAAGCCTGGGACAGACCCGTTAGTGTGGGAGGGCGACTACACCTCCAATCCGGTGCGTATTATATCATTTCTTCGTGCTAAGAAAATGGTTAGTAAAGGGTGTTTAGCTTTCTTGGCACATCTCAAGGATGACACTACCCAAGTACCCTCGATTGAGTCGGTTTCGGTAGTCCGTGAGTTTTTGGATGTGTTCCCTGCAGATCTTCCTGGTATGCCACCAGATAGGGATATTGACTTCTGTATCGATCTTGAACCGGGCACTCGCCCCATTTCTATACCCCCTTATAGAATGGCTCCCGCAGAATTAAGATAGTTAAAGGCTCAACTTCAAGAGTTGTTGAGCAAAGGCTTCATTAGACCAAGTGCGTCTCCTTAGGGTGCTCCGGTTTTGTTTGTGAAGAAGAAGGATGGGAGTTTTCGGATGTGCATAGACTACCGGCAGTTGAACAAGGTAACTATTAAGAACAAGTATCCTCTTCCTCGCATTGATGACTTATTCGATCAACTACTAGGTGCTTGTGCCTTCTCGAAGATCGACTTGAGATCCAGTTATCATCAATTGAAAATACGGGCAACGGATGTGCCAAAGACCGCTTTTCGGACTAGGTATGGGCATTATGAATTTGTAGTGATGTCCTTTGGTCTTACAAATGCCCCCGCTGCTTTCATGAGCTTGATGAATGGGATTTTTAAGCCATATTTGGACCTCTTTGTGATCGTATTTATTGATGATATATTGGTATACTCAAAGAGCAAGAAGGAACATGAAGAGCATTTGAGAATGGTATTGGAAATGTTGAGGGAGAAAAAGCTTTACGCCAAGTTCTCTAAGTGTGAGTTTTGGCTAGATGCAGTGTCCTTCTGGGGCATGTGGTTTCGAAGGATGGGGTGATGGAAGATCCTTCTAGATTGAGACAGTGAAGAATTGGGTAAGACCCACTAATGTGTCAGAAATAAGGAGCTTTGTTGGGTTAGCTAGCTACTACCGCCGATTTGTCAAGGGATTCTCTTCTATTGCTTCCCAATTGACGAACTTGACTAAGCAGAATGTTCCATTTGTATGGTCGGAAATCGCTTGTTGACTCCAATTCTTCGGTGGAGGTAGGTTATGGTTGTTATACGGTATTCGTAGTAAACTCTTAATAGCGAATGATATGTGTTAGTAATATTTTAAACCCTTCTATATGCTTAATTGTATGCTTGCATGAATATGAATATGAAATTGTGAATAAATAAGCATGACGAAGCTATTGAATCCCAAATCTTGAAAAGAAACCCTAATCTACTTTGTTAATGATGATGCCTTGGTATAAAAGAAGGCTTGATGAACGAAAGTGGTGAGATTAGGGGATCGGGTGCCACGTTCCTGTACCAGGATAGAGATAGAGGATCGGGTGCCACGTTCCGGTACCAGGATAGAATGAGGATCGGAGTGTCACGTTCCGACACCAGGATAGAATGAGGATTGGAGTGTCACGTTCCGACACCAGGTATGAGGATCGGCGTGTCACGTTCCGACACCAGGATAGTAGATGGAGCGGAGAGTGTCACGTACCGACACGAGGGGAATAAAGATAACGAATCTTGAAATATGTTAATGAATTCAATCTAATGAATCTAACTCCCAAATGAGTATGATATTGAGGCTTGAGTCCTCATGGATGAACTTGTTAGTACTTATTGATGATTTTAGTACTTGTTGTTGCTACATGTCGAGTATTATAGATGATTTATGATATTACTTGATGTATATTGTTTTCTATTTTGAGTTGGCCGATGATATCTACTCAGTACTTGTGGTTGTACTGACCCCCTACTTTTATGTTTTCTTCTTTGTTATTTGTGGAATGCAGCAAACGTTCCGTCAACTTCAACTCAACAGTAGATCTAGCCAGTCTCTTCACTACCTTCGGAAATTCAGGGTGAGCTAATGCGTCTAGCTTGGACTGGATCTTCTTCTTCAAGTCTTGATGCCTTGAACTTCCGGCATGGACTAGCTTTTATTTTGTTTTAGCTTCTTAGACGTTTTTAGTTTAGTAATTTGAGGATAGATGTTCTTGTGATGATGACTTCCAGATTTTGGGGATAATAATAATAATTTTGAATTGCTTTATTAATGAGGTTTAAGTCTTCCGCATTATTTCTGTTTGATATATCTTGAAATGTTAAGGTGTAGATGGGTTGGTTCGCTCACATAGGAGGGTAAATGTGGGTGCCAGTCGCGTCCCCGATTTGGGTCGTGACAAAAACTTGGTATCATCTGGGGAAGGCAAGGGTCTGTGGCAGATGCCTTGAGTAGAATGGAGGGAAGCATGGGAAGTCTAGCTCATTTGCAAGCTTCGAGACGCCCATTAGCTAGAGAGAAGTGCAGATTTGGCTAATGACCTCATGAGGTTAGAAGTAAATGAGAAGGGAGGATTTTGTTAGCTTGTGTGGAGGCAAGATCCTCCTTCCTTGACAAGATTAAGGGGAAGCAGTTTGATGATGAGAAATTGATCCGGATTCGAGATAAAGTGTTGCAAGGAGAGCTAAAAGAAGCAACAATCGACGAGGAAGGTGTGTTGAGGATTAAGGAAGGGTATGTGTACCCGCGTCGATAATTGATCAACACTATTCTGACAGAGGCTCATAGTACAAGGTATTCTATACATCCGGGTGCAACCAAGATGTATCGTGACCTAAAGCAACACTTTTGTGGAGTAGAATGAAGCGTGATATTGTTGACTTTATTGCCAAATGTCCAAACTGTCAACAAGTAAAGTATGAACACCAAAGGCCAGGAGACGCTTCAGAGAATGCCCATTCCTGAATGGAAGTGGGAGAGAATCGCAATGGACTTTGTGGTTGGTCTTCAAAGACAATGGGTAAGTATGACTCCATTTGGGTGATTGTTGATAGGTTAACCAAGTCTGCTCATTTCATTCCGGTCAAGGTGACTTACAATGCAAAGGAGAAGTTAGCAAAAATCTACATCTCAGAAAACAGTTCGATTGCATGGGGTTCCACTATCCATCATATCAGATAGAGGTACGCAGTTTACTTCTAACTTTGGAAAACATTGCATGCTGAATTGGGTATAGGTTGGATCTTAGCACTGCATTTCACCCTCAGACTGATGGTCAGTCTGAGAGAACGATTCAAGTGTTGGAGGATATGCTTCGTGCATGTGTGATAGAATTTGGTGGTCACTGGGATAACTTCTTACCCTTAGCCGCCGAATTTTCATACAACAATAAACTATCACTCAAGCATTGATATGGACCCATTTGAAGCATGTATGGGAGGAGATGTAGGTCTCCCATTGGTTGGTTTGATGCATTCGAGGTTAGACCTTGGGGTATGATCTCTTGAGGGATTCGTTAGATAAGGTGAAGGGCATTCAAGAAAAGCTTCTAGCGGCGCAAAGTAGGACAAAAGGGTATGCAGACCGAAAGGTTAGAGACTTGGAGTTCATGGAGGGTGAACAAGTCTTGTTGAAGGTTTTCACCTATGAAAGGGGTGATGCGTTTGGCAAAAGAGGTAAGCTAAGTCCAAGGTATATTGGACCATTTGAGGTACTAAAGCGAGAGTAGGGGAGGTGGCTATGAATTAGCCTTACCTCCAGGGCTGTCCGGAGTACATCCGGTATTTCATGTGTCCATGTTGAAAAGATACCATGGAGATGGAAACTACATCATCCGTTGGGATTCAGTTTTGCTTGATGAGAATTTGACTATGAAGAGGAACCGGTTGCATATTAGATAGAGAAGTTCGCAAGTTGAGGTCAAGAGAGATTGCATCCATCAAAGTTCAATGGAAGAATCGACCGATTTAAGAAGCTACTTGGGAGAAGGAGGCAGATATGCAAGAAAAATACCCACATCTGTTTACAGATTCAGGTACTCCTTTTCGCCATTGTTTTTCTTCTTTTGATCGTTCGGGGACGAACGATGGGTAAATTGGTATCTATTGTAACGACCTGTTTAGTCGTTTTGAGTAGCAGACTTTATTTCTGGGAAAACTGGCTGAAACCACGGACCCCACGACGGAACGTCACAGGCACGACGGGCCGTTGCAGGGTCTCGTTTCAGTATACTTAGGAATTCTGAAATTGGGTACTGAAAATCGACTCTTTGAACTTCGTAACGGACTTGCAGGACGGACTCTCACAGTGTCGTTGGTGAAAAATAAAATTCTGACCCTTACGACGACCTGCGTGACAGACCGTCGAAGGCACGACGGCCCGTCACAGGTTGCGTAATCCCAGTTGGAGTCGGAGTCGGATTTCTGGTTAAGTTTTTAAGGGACGTTTTGGACTATTCTTCCTTAATTATAGATTAGATTCGTGGGTTTATATTAATAACTCCAATTCTTGAGGGATAAAAGAGGTAACTTTGGATTAATTAGTGGGGTATTATTGTCACCTTTTTACATTAATATATGTTAATTTGGGTAAAAGAAAGAGGGTTTGAATAAAATAAAACAGAAAGAACAAGAAAGAGAGAGAGAGTCGAACGAGGAAGAAGAAGAACGAGCTTGGGGAAATCGCTTGTTGACTCCAATTCTTCGGTGGAGGTAGGTTATGGTTGTTTTACGATATTCGTAGTAAACTCTTAATAGCGAATGATATGTGTTAGTAATATTGTAAACCCTTCTATATGCTTAATTGTATGCTTGCATGAATATGAATATGAAATTGTGAATAAATAAGCATGACGAAGCTATTGAATCCCAAATCTTGAAAAGAAACCCTAATCTACTTTGTTAATGATGATGCCTTGGTATAAAAGAAGGCTTGATGAACGAAAGTGGTGAGATTAGGGGATCGGTGCCACGTTCGGTACCAGGATAGAGATAGAGGATCGGGTGCCACGTTCTGGTACCAGGATAGAATGAGGATCGGAGTGTCACGTTCCGACACCAGGATAGAATGAGGATCGGAGTGTCACGTTCCGACACTTGGATAGTATATGGATCGGGTGCACGTTCCGGTACCAGGATAGTATGAGGATCGGAGTGTCATTCCGACACCAGGATAGTAGATGGAGCGGAGTGTCACGTACCGACACGAGGGGAATAAAGATAACGAATCTTGAAATATGTTAATGAACTCAATCTAATGAATCTAACTCCCAAATGAGTATGATATTGAGGCTTGAGTCCTCATGGATGAACTTGTTAGTACTTATTGATGATTTTAGTACTTGTTGTTGCTACAGGTCGAGTATTATAGATTATTTATGATATTACTTTATGTATATTTTTTTCTATTTTGAGTTGGCCAATGATATCTACTCAGTACTTGTTGTTGTACTGACCCCCTACTTTTATGTTTTCTTCTTTGTTATTTGTGGAATGCAGCAACCGTTCCGTCAACTTCAACTCAACAGTAGATCTAGCCAGTCTTCACTACCTTCGGAAATTCAGGGTGAGCTAATGCGTCTAGCTTGGACTGGATCTTCTTCTTCAAGTCTTGATGCCTTGAACTTCCGGCATGGACTAGCTTTTATTTTGTTTTAGATTCTTAGATGTTTTTAGTTTAGTAATTTGAGGATAGATGTTCTTGTGATGATGCTTCCAGGTTTTGGGGATAATAATAATAATAGTTTTGAATTGTTTTTATTAATGAGTTTAAGTCTTCCGCATTATTTTCTGTTGATATATCTTGAAATGTTAAGGTGTAGATGGGTTGGTTCGCTCACATAGGAGGGTAAATATGGGTGCCAGTCGCGTCCCCGATTTGGGTCGTGACAATATCATTCTAGAAAAGGGACAATTTTTTGAAAACATGCAAGTTACTGTGAAAATCTCATTTACGCACATTAATGAATTACCTTAACCATTAAAACACATAATCATCAAGGCAATGGCATATTCCACACAAGGTCAA
>JAKWIY010001373.1:0-20971 GCA_027704805.1 Solanum corneliomulleri | reverse complement strand
CCCTCGAGTCCCGTGGTTCTAGCACGGTCGCTTTAATGGACATTCATGACTTCAAACTAATTTATGAATATTGTATTAAAATATATATACAACGTATAAATTAAATCAGCAAAGCAGATAAAATACATACTCTTTATTATTATTATGATTTCTTTTGTTTTTTATTATTGTCTCTTTTTTTTTATTCTATTTTTTACATTTTTTTTTACTTTCTCATCTTTTGCTATTATTATTATTTATTGTTATTATTATTTTTTATACTTTCGAGGTTTTATTTGTTTTTTTTAACTTTATTTTTTTTATTTTTTTTGGACAAAGAAACTTTCAAAAATAAATTTAAAAAAAAATCTTTCCTCTTCAATTGATTTTTTTTAAAATTATTTTTATACTTCTTTTCTATTATTTTTCTCTTTTTAGTATATTCTTTTTCAAATTTTTTTTTTAACTTTTCCCTTTTTCCTTTTATTATTATTATTATTATATTTTTCTTTTCTTCCATTTTTTATTCGATTTTTTTTTACGTCACTAACATTAAACGAAAATTCTACTAACTAAAATTAATATATTTAACATAATATCTACACATGTTATCATTATAAACTAATATTAAAATTACATGACTTGGACAATAATTTTACTTAAATATAAAATAAACTATGAGTTATTTAAATATAAAATAAATCATGGTTTGATATAATAATTTCACACTAAATATAATTATACCAAGGATCTAAACATAAAACTGATATGAAATATTGGAACAAACTTCATACAAAAACATACCGACTCAACCACATGTGAAATTTGACAACTTCAATATATTGTAATCAATGCTTGTATAAACATGATATTAAATTATAAAATAAAAAAAAATTAAATGGTACCTCTTGCGAAAATTCCACCAAAAGAAAACAATTCGAATAAGGAACCACGAGCTTGAAACCTCAAACTCCACTATTTTTAGTTGCGTTTTTCTTTGTGCTTGTACTCTTAAATAAATGAAAGATTTTCTTTATTCTTCTTTTTTTTTTTCCTTTTTGCTCGTCTCATCTCCCTTTTTCTGTTTGTTCCTTTTTTCTCTTTTTGTTGTCTGATCCTCCCATGTTATTGTTTATATGATGTGCATGTGTGTGCATGTCGTGGGGTGTGAGTGGGAGTGGGGAGTGGGGAGGGATCATGGGGTTTGTGTGTGTGTGGTTTTTTTTTTTTACTTTTTTTTTTAATTTTAAATATATATATATAAAATGATAATTATATAATTATTAATTTCTTTGAGTAAATAATAAATAAAATCTAAATGGGTACTTAAACATTAAGGGACATAATTAGAAATATTAGTTTATCTTTTAAATAATATATCTATATATATATATCTATATATATATCTAATTTTTTTTTAACGATCAAAATACACTTTTCTGAATAACATTATATTTATTGTGTTGTTTATTTTTATATCTTTTAAATAAACTTAATGAAATGATAAAAAGTCAAAATATATTTAATTTAGATTGATAAATTATTTTATGCTTTAATATTAGTGTTAACTTAAATTCGGTCAAAAATTACGTGTCTACAGTTTGCCCTTCTTTGACTGAAACACGAAGACTTTTTCAGACAAAGAAGTAGACAAAGTGACAAGTTTTGACCGAACTCTTATTTGAAAGACTAAAATTTGTGCGACCGAGTCCTTGTTTTGGACATCCTACATATCCCGGGTGATAAGGGAATCAGGCCACTTGTAGTTCAAGGAGATAAAGTGATGAGTTGGATTAAGTGAGGTTCCATTGAGGCTCCAAATCGCGGCTCTTATCCTTACATAAAAATTGAAAACTATTAGTCAAAAGAAAAACAATGTACAAACTTCCATCCATGCAGCTTTTCTTGAATCTTCACTTGAATTTTGACTTTAAAATATCACCTTGATTTTTGAGTGAATATCTTACTTAGAATTGGAATGGAGGCTGAACTTGCCACTTAGACGGAACTTTTGACATTCTTCAAAAATGACAACTTGAAAAATGCTTTTGAATGAATGCTTGTTTTCTTGATCAAAAGTTGACTAGCAAAAGATGTGTGGAAATCAGGCTGCTACATGCATTGAAGAAACTAATTCTAACCATCATAGAATTGATTATTCTAAAAAATTTGAAACTTTGTTCTTGAATTTCAAATCGAGGTCTCGCTTGAGAAAACCTGAGAACCATCACAAACAAAAAATAAATAAAATTTTTTGCCCCAGTTTTCACTGGGAAAATTTTGTGAGTTATTAGCAAATATAATATAAACATAAACTTCGGCTAGGAAGTGTTTATTTTAGGAGAAAATAAAACTAAAAATCTAGACTAGGAAGTGTTAATCCTATGAGAAAGTAATCTAATCCCATTATTCAGGAGGGTCCTGCTAGTCCCATTATCCAGGGGGTCTTGCTAGTCCCATTATCTAGGAGGGTCCTGCTAGTCCCATATCCAGGAGGGTCCTGCTAGTCCCATTATCCATGAGGGTCCTGCTAGTCCCATTATCCAGAGGGTCCTGCTAATCCCATTATCCAGGAGGGTCCTGCTAAGTCCCATTATCCAGGAGGTCCTGCTAGTCCCATTATCCAGGAGGGTCCTGTTAATCCCATTATCCAGGAGGGTCCTGCTAGTCCCATTATCCAGAGGTTGCTGTCCCATTATCCAGGGGGCTCCTGCTAGTCCCATTATCCAGGGGGGTCCTGCTAGTCCCATTATCCAGGAGGGTCCTGCTAGTCCCATTATCCAGGAGGGTCCTGCTAGTCCCATTATCCAGGAGGGTTATCCAGGAGGGTCCTGCTACTCCCATTATCCAGGAGGGTCCTGCTAGTCCCATTATCCAGGAGGGTCCTGACTAATCCCATTATCGAGGAGGGTCCTGCTAGTCCCATTATCCAGGAGGGTCCTGTTAATCCCATTATCCAGGAGGGTCCTACTAGTCCCATTATCCAGGAGGGTCCTGCTAATCCCATTATCCAGGAGGGTCCTGCTAGTCCCATTATCCAGGAGGGTCCTGCTAGTCCCATTATCCAGGAGGGTCCTGCTAATCCCATTATCCAGGAGGGTCCTGCTATTCCCATTATCCAGGAGGGTCCTGACTAATACCATTATCCAGGAGGGTCCTGCTAGTCCCATTATCCAGGAGGGTCCTGCTAATCCCATTATTCAGGAGGGTCCTGCTAGTCCCATTATCCAGGGGGGTCCTGCTAATCCCATTATCTAGGGGGGTCCTGCTAATCCCATTATCCAGGGGGGTCCTGCTAGTCTCATTATCCAGGAGGGTCCTGCTAATCCCATTATCCAGGAGGGTCCTGTTAGTCCCATTATCCAGGAGGGTCCTGCTAATCCCATTATCCAGGAGGGTCCTGCTAGTCCCATTATCCAGGAGGGTCCTGCTAATAAAATTTCAACAAACTAATAATACCAACGAAACATTGTAAATGTTCTTTATTATTTGGAAGTTCCTTCAAGGAAAAAAAATAATAATAATAAATAAAATAAATATTCCAACATTCAAGTAATTGCTATTTTGATATATATTAGCCAACTTTCATATAATATTCCACAAGTCTTTATTGTAGGGTTTTCATTTCGCTCGCTGCAAACTAGGTTGAACATCTAGGTTCCTCGAATCCTCAACTTGAAACAACTTGTGTCCCTGCTTCAACAAAGAAAATTGTGAGTTTGAAAAGGTGGTGGTTGGTTTGTGGTTCCATCTTTCGACAAGGGCGACTCAAACACTTATGACGCTTGGGTTGTTTCCAACGGTCAAAATTTCTTATTGATTGATTGTACTTTCATCCAAATTTGCTTATTTCGGGACCTAAATCCAATGTCTTTATCCCACAACACTCATTGTTTAGCCTCCATAGGATCAGAGAATTTTCGAATTCAACACTTGAAGACAGATTAACTCAGTAGCCTGATGCTTTGCCTAGTACCGATTAGAGACTTGGTAGCGAGTCTTGAAATTCCTTCATATTTTTTTTTTTTTTTTTTGACAAAGGCTCGACTCAAATACATACCAAAAAGTGACAAAGAAAAAGTATAAGAAAATTGCGAACTATATGAGAATAAAAGAAAAGATTCGATGAAGGCTCTTTTTTTTTTTTGGTAAGAAGAAGAAAGAAAAACTTATTTGAGTGTGGGAGCCGAGTCTACTGATCATGCCATACAATTTGAATTGATTTCCAGACTTGTCTATCCAATCTATTCATCAACCACTATTGATCATTCAATCTTGATGTGGAATCTCGACACTTAATGAAGCCATAAATAATTTGGACCCTTATACACTTTGTGATATTCATGAAGGTCTTTGCTGCTAAAACTCCATCATGTTAATTGCTTCAGCTCACGTCGCTTTATGGTGCATGTCAGAATTTTCACACCAATAAGACTCTCTATATTCAACTCCTTTTCGCCTTACGGTGCCCACTTAGGGTTTTCACCAATAAGACTCTCTCATTTTTATTTCTTTTTACTCACATTTGTTTTATGGCGCCGATTCAGGATTTCTTACCTACCCTTAACCAACTTACTTTCGACATATCAAGGGTTGATGCAAAGACCCTTTTTTTTACTTTAGATGATGGGGTTGATTTTGAGCTTTGAGATGAGAGGCCGAATGAATACACAAACGACTTTTGCCCCAGTATACTACAATATGAATTTTTGGATTTGTATTTGGTTGAACCGAACTCAATATTAGGGCTGCCTACGTATCTTGCCGAAACAAGAATCAGGTCAAACGTAGTTCAGGCAGACCTAAAATATTTTTTTTATTTTGTCTTGATTTTTGTACAAAAGACATTTTTTGATAATGAATCAATTCATGGTTAACAATGTTTTGACTTTAGTTGGTACCAACAATTAACATGATGCATATGAGTCTTCTTCAACTACTTTCAGACAAATTTGAGGTCAACTTTGAGTAATCACTAAAAATTCAAATGGTATTTCAAACATACTTATGTGTTTACTTGAATTGATATTGCCTAAGTTAAGGGATAAAGTAATTCAAATCTTCATGTTTCAAGTGCCCTCGCAATAAATGAAGTCCTATTTCGCACAATAGAAGTGTTTCGATCTTAGGACGTTTTTTATCGAAGTCACTCACACTCGGAAAGATATTCAATGTATGAGATTGAGATGCCATATGCTTGGGTCTTATGTAAGTATCCATTGATGTGAGAACACACAAAATGGGATCAAATAGGACTTATTATTGGCTTGTAATGTAGGTTTGGAGAAAGGTAGGACATTCATTTGGGGTAAAATGATTATTTCCTCCTTAAAATTTGCACAATTTTCAATATATTTTTTTTTTTGAAATCTTTTTCCCATTCATTTTTTTTTTATTTTCTCTCCTTTCATTTTTTATTACAACTTTTTTGTCATTTTGCTTGAACTTGCACATACTTGTTCTTTTCAATTTGATATCCAACTTAGATCTCGGCGTTGTTTATCTAATTGATAATACAAACATGGAGGTGAGATCCAAAAAATAGTTCTTTTATGCCCTAGAATGATATATGTGAAGTGGTGGTTATTCAAATAAAAATGTTTCAGACTCAAAATGGGAGTCTTATGGATAAATGTCATTTGGTAGGCTTGAAAGGCACAATCGGTTGAAAGAAAGTCTATAATCATTTCCTAAGTTAAATGTTGCTCACAATTTAACTTTAACCAACATTTAGGCCAAGTTCTAGATCAAAAGTCATTCCATTGAATTTTATCTAAAGCTCACCACACAATGCACAGGAAATAATGAGGTTGAATTCGTTTTAACCTTACTTTAAGCAAAATAGTTTCTTAAGTATAACAAATATATCAAGAGATCCAAATGAATTCTATAGGTCACAACAAAGTTAGTCCGTACTGTCAAATAGTTTAACACTTTATTATTTTTCTTATGCACAATTGTAAGAATTTTGGTACCAACCAAGTCAAATATTGTTAAAAAAAATTAAGAAGAATCATTTTATTTTATTTTTTGCCCCAATTTTTGTTGCGAGGACTCTTTAGATTTTTTTTTTGTAATCAATGCTTGTATAAACATGATATTAAATTATAAAAAAAAATAATAATTAAATGGTACCTCTTGCGAAAATTCCAGCAAAAGAAAACAATTCGAATAAGGAACCACGAACTTGAAACCTCAAACTCCACTATTTTTAGTTGCGTTTTTCTTTGTGCTTGTACTCTTAAATAAATGAAAGATTTTCTTTATTCTTTCTTTTTTTTTCCTTTTTGCTCGTCTCATCTCCTTTTTCTGTTTGTTCCTTTTTTTCTCTTTTTGTTGTCTGATCCTCCCATGTTATTGTTATATGATGTGCATGTGTGTGCATGTCGTGGGGTGTGAGTGGGAGTGGGGAGTGGGGAGGGATCATGGGGTTTGTGTGTGTGTGGTTTTTTTTTTTTAATTTTTTTTAATTTTAAATATATATATATAAAAATGATAATGATATAATTATTAATTTCTTTGAGTAAATAAATAAATAAAATCTAAATGGGTAATTAAAACATAAGGGACATAATTAAGAAATATTAGTTTATTTAAATAATATATATATATATTATATATATATATATAATTTTTTTTAACGATCAAAATAAACTTTTCTGAATAAAATTATATTTATGTTGTTTATTTTTATATCTTTTAAATAAAATTAATGAAAATGATAAAAAGTCAAAATATATTTAATTTAGATTGATAAAATTATTTATGCTTTAATATTAGTGTTAAACTTAAATTCGGTCAAAAATTACGTGTCTACAATAACATTATTACATCCATTTTGTACAAAACTAGTCTAAAACTAACATAGCCTTAACAAATTGAAGCAAAGTTAATTTCTATTTTCAAACAGTTGATGGGGACAAAAGCATCTGAAGTGAAATGTTAAATACTGGAGTGCTTTGAGATGGTCCATGCCTAACTATCATGCAACAAATAGAGCTCATAAAAGAAGTAACACATGAGGAGATAGTGGAGGCCACAAAGAGTATGCAAAAGACAAGGATCCAGGAGTGGATGGTTCCCATTGAATTCTGTACAAAAAAACTAAATAGTGGTTGGAAAGGATGCTATAGCAGTTGTACAACATTTTTTTTCACATCATGCTATTAATGTTACAGCAATAACTTTAATTCCTAAAGTCAAAGCCCCATCAAAGGTTAGTGATTATAGACATATTGCTTATTGTACCACTTTATATAAAATCATAGGTAAGGTTTAAACAAATCGACTGAAATTAATGATTTATGGGCTTGTTAATTAAGCTCAATTTTTTTTAGAGGGTAGAAGTATAGTTGATAATATCATGGTCAGTCATGAAACATTCAAGAGCTATAATAAGAAATCGATTTTACCTAGATGTATGTTAAAAGGTGGACCTAAGGAAGGAATATGACACTTCGGATTAAGGTTTCTAGGAGAGATTGATGAGTGATATGGGGTATCCATCAAAGTTTGTGCAATGAATCATGAAATGCATATCAACAATATCATACTCTTTGCTATTGAATGGTGGTCTTATTAAACCTTTTCCAGCACAGAGGGGCTCAGACAGGGGGGGTCCCATGTTCCCCTATCCCAGGTGTGAAAGACTGAACAACATTCATATTTGTTGTGCTGATGACTTATTGATGTATTGTAGAGATGACTTAATATCAACCAAATTAATATTTACTGCCTTTACGAATTTTTCTGAGGCATCTGGCCTACAAGTAAATATAGAAAAGAGTTCCATATACATTGATAGGGTGATTTATCATACAAAGCAAAGCATAATTGAATTGGGATTCACAGAGGAAAACTTTGTCATTCAGATACCTAAGAGTGCCTCTAGCATCTCAAAAACTTGGAATTAATGCATACCTCCCCTTAATTGAGAAGATAACTGCTAAAATTACCTATTAGTTTGCCAAACTACTTCATATGCAGGGAGATTACAATTAATCAAAATAGTCCTTTTTGGAGTACAAGCTTATTGGACTCAGATTTTTCATTTATCAAAAAAGGTAATCAAGACAATTGAGCAATACTGTAGAACTTTTCAATGGACTGGTCGTGTGCCAGTATCAAAGAAAACACTAGTGTCTTGGGCAAACATCTGCCTACCAGGAGCAGTAGGAGGACTAAATATAATGAACCTATGCACTTGGAACAAAGCAACTATTCTTAAATTTCTATGGGACATAGATAGAAATGAGATTATCTATGGATGCAATGGCTTCATAGCTACTATATTAAAGATGGAAACATTTAACCCAGTAAGGATACCAAAAAATGCATCTTGGGTGGTTAGAAAAGCGTTGGAGGCAAGGCAGCAGCTGAAGATTAGAATCATATTTATGGAAAATTATCGCAACAACTGCAGGGTATACAACTAGGGGGAAAGTTCTCAATTCATAAGATGTATAATTCTCTGCTACCAGACCATCCTAAAGTTGCCTGGAAATTTCTAACAATGCATCTAACGATACACCACAGACATAGATTATCCTATGGTTGACCATCCAACAAAGACTTGAAATAGTTGAAAAACTATAGAAGTTTGAAATCAATATGTCACTAGAATGCGCTTTCTGTGGACTGCATATGGAAAGTTTTGCACACTTATTCTTTGAATGCTGAATTACCACAAACATTTGGAGGCGGATACTACAGTGGTTGGGGCATAGCAGGCAACCAATGAGATGGGAAGACGAAGTGCACCGTATGATCCCAATAACTAAGATAAAAGGTGGAACAACTGAGATAACAAGTTGTGCTTTTGCATAGGTGATATATAAGTTGTGGCAAGCTAGAAACAATGCTCATTTTTCAAAATTCCAGCTAGACTTGTTGATTAAGGAAATAGTGATCCTTCTACATGTAGGAGGCAGGAATAATGCAATTTGGAGAATGAGACTACAAAAGATTTCCAACTATCCTGATTAGTTTTGTGATTTTACTAAGTTGTAATGATATGAATGTAAATAGAGTAGCTTGTCCATGTTGCCTGAACTAACTTGTATATTTTGGTATGAATGAAATATTTATGCCATTTAAACAAAAAAAACTCTCCATACACTATATAAAACTTATAAATTATCATTCGGATTTATCTCAAAACTCTATACAAATTGTTTAGTAAAGCTTAGATTTTGCTAACAAACTTTCTATAAACTTCTCTACTACTGATTTATCCCTCTATCTAGTAATGATAAAGATAAGAACATATCATCTGTGGTAAAAACGATTATAATCATAATTTTAGGTCAAAAACTAGGTCACTGTATATTTAGCATAAGTAATTAATAAACATTGACACTTAATCAATGACCAAGCTCTTATTGATTTTGGCCACAATTTCTTCTTAAAACTTTTAATTTCACGAAAACATGAATATTGTCTTACATGAGGGACCTTGGTTTATTCTAAACCATCTCTTTGTCTGACAATGGAAACCTAATTCATACCTTCAAACATCAAACTAGTTTATTCCTTAATTTAGAGTACATAGATTATCTAAACTACCTACGAAATTCTACCATAGTGCTATACAACAACGGGTGGGTAGTAAAATAGGAAGATTGCTTAGAATTGATACATGAATGTCCCATGACACTAGTGAGAGATTGTAACACCTCAGATTCAAAAAAGATAAGAAATTGCAGTTTTTGTCAAATTTGGTGCTAGAACCAACGGAGCCATTAACGGCCCGTGGACTATCACAGTCCATACGTAGCTAAGTGAATGGCCAGTCCATATTTTCCAAGAATGCCAAAGTTCCAGTACTTTCCTACAATTCAATAGAACAGTCTATTGCCCAATGCACGAGCGTAGGTAGTACTCATAGGCATGTCTCAAACTTATTAATAGGATTTTAAGAAGCTTCAGTTGGACCTACGGAGTCCATGAAGAGCCCATAGGTTAACCAACGGACTGTACATGGATCCCTTCAGCCAAAGGTCGAAACACAAAGTTTATGAACCCATCGACAGTCTACCTGTAGGACGGTGTATAGGTGGACCCACGAACCATAAGTTCCCACCGCCCACGGGAGTCTACATTTTTATTAGAAGGGCTTTCAGGTATTTTCCTAATTATTCTAGCCTAATACTACATTGTTTTACTCAGTCTAAGCCTAATGATCTGGTTAGAAACTATCCAGAATCTTCATTCTCCTAAAATCATTTAACTAAGAATGAGAAGAAGATAAAAGTGGTGACAATTTTCCCGAGAACAAGAAGAGGTCTTCTTCAAGTTCATCCCTAAAATCCAAAGCATTTCTCCATAAGTGTTCGTCATCAAGTATGTGAGATTTCACTAGTTGGTTTCTTTTACTCTTTTATCCCTAGAATTCAGTCGGTTCTTCAAGTCTCATAAATTGTTCAGGCCTAGGGTTTTCAAAACCTTGCGAATTCATTGTGATTTTCTTTGTTATGGTTCCCCCTATCTAGATATAATGTCTTGAAAAACTTCCATAGTTCCATGTATAAAATTCAAAACCTTAGATTGTATATCAATACTCATAATACTTGCTAGGAAGATCAGTTAAAAAATCATGCTTTAGAACTAGAATGTCATATCTTTCAGTATATTTATGTTGCATATTCAAATAGCATGTTAGTATTTTGAGTTTCTCAGTATTTCAGTTGCATTTTAGCCATATAAATATTCAGTTGGGAGTAGAATTAACACCGAGTTAGACTAGGGTTCAGCATACTCTCACATTCTTAGAACTACGTACCAACGTAGGTTTAGAAGTCCCCTCTGTTTGGCATCAATTTAGTGATCACACCACAATCATGCCTTTAAAATCCTGGCGAGATATATTGGGTCCTCTTGATGGGGAGTATATATCGCACTCCATGTTTAACACACGTGGTTTATGTTGGTTAATAGTATATCCCACGGTCATACTCTTTTTTGCATTGACCATGTTATCAGTATTTACTTTAGTATTCAGATCAACATGTTATCTTCATAATTAGTACTTGGTTATTGCATCTAGCTCAGTTTTTAGTTATACTGCACTACAACCTATTGTCGTGCTTAGTCTATATTGTCAGTTTATATTGTTCTGTTAATATCATTCAACTTAGTATCTATATCATTTTATGATTTAGGTTCTGGCGCTTAACATCCAGATCACACTTAATATGATTTTCAGCCCATATGGAACAACTTCAATGGAGAATCATCTTAGTTCGAGATTGTTTACTTATGTTTGGATTAGCTAGCTTACTTTCAGTATTTCAATATTTTTTTAATTTAGTTGGGGACTTGTCCTAGCAGCTCATCAATTGTAGAGACTTTCATAGAGTCGGTGTTAAGTGTTTTGGGGTTGTTTCCTCAAACATTTAGATACATTTTTAGTTGGACTTCTTAGTTTTGACTCATTTATTAGTTATGTTTCCGCCTATGTTAGTTATATATTCAGTATGCTTGTGATATTTGTCACGATCAGAAAGCACCCTAGTCGTAACGGTGTCGTCGTCCTTTTAGAGGCCTTAGACAAACCCACAGCATACATCATCGCATCATTGATAGAATAAAAGGCAGAAAAATTAAAACTTTTCTTTTGAAGTTCAACTTCACTGCACACATATAAAAATAAAATCTATAATTGACTCACATGACCATCTAAACATAAGAGTACAAGAATTTGGAACTTAGACCTTACATCATTACAATAAGTATTATAATAGGAATTACAATAAAGTCTTTGAATAAGGAAATATGAAACTAGAATTGATCATCACCATCCTCGGACTTAAGGACTCACCAACTTGGGGATCGCAATCCAAGTTCTTCAGGAAAAGAACTAGAAACTCTTCAATTGTACGAACCCACACTTTGTGTAGAAAATAAAAGGGATAGGTTAGTACAAACCACATATACTAAGTATGGATATATGCAAGTAACACATTAAAACCATGAACAAAGAGACATTTCTGAATAAACATGCTAAGTTCACTTTAAAATCTTTATGCACATTTCAAGAACATATGCAAGTCCATATCAAGACAACCATAAGACATATTCATATTCATGTTCAAGAGCAACATCATAATAAATCCATAATCAACATTTCATAATTTGAGTCCATTTTATCATTACATCACAAGACCTTACTCATGACCCCAATCCAAGTCTACTAGTGCAATGAGTATTTGAAGCTCATAACCCCAAATAAATCAAGTAAACTAGCAAAGAGACCATAAGCATTGTCTTTACCTCATACCTTATCATAACAAGTGTAGTCAACATCATACATAACTATTTAGATGAACATCATGTATAGCAAGTGAAACCAACATCATATATACCATTCATACATAAAGATTCCACCCTAGAATTCCCCTCAAGGTCTATTTGTGCAATGTATAAGCAAAGTCCCATATCATTGCCTACACTAAGTAACACCTCTTAAGTAAACCTAGTTAGTGTTCATATTATTACTTTCATTCATTCATTTTACTTTCGGGAAACTTCACCATAACTGACATTATACCATGTGAGCTAAACATGGAATCCGATGTCAATTTCTCACACCGAAAGAAGGGTGTCCTACTTGTCAAGGTAGGGAATATACATCATAATAGCATCTAAGTGGATCCACTAGCTAGGTTTCTTATGGGGGAACATAGTAAAGGAACTAGGAGGTTGTTACTAGAAACCCTTTTTATGCTAATTAGCATTATAGTTTTCCACTTCATGAGAGAACATAGTGTGAATCTCCCCTCCTTTGTGAAGGAACACCTCTTAGTGTCAAGTTCACTCGGTGCTAAGCTAAATTCCCTTCTTGAAGTATTTTTAAGTCTTTCTTAACATTAATTCATAGCTTAGGTATTAGAAGTTTAACCCCTCATTAACATGTTCATAGCTCAAGGTTCTAGTATGAGAAAGTTCTTTCATCACAAACTCAACATCATGTGAGAACATTACATTATAGCTTAGTAACAAGATGCATATAGGAATTACCTTCAATCCCGCATATACTACACTTATTATCATCTCACAACCTTCATATTCATAGCATGATTAGACATTCATAAGTTCATCATTCATACTTCAATTAACCAACATTACCAAAAATAGGCCAACAATTCTACAACAACATAGTCATTACTTTAAGATCTTACCAATGGCCTCCATGAATCCCATTTAAGACTTAATCCCGAATCAATAATATGTACCCATAAAATCAATCATCATCATCATAAGATAGTCAATTATACAATAAGATACTCAATTACATCACCTCTAGTCATAAATTAACATAATTCAAGAGTTAGAGTTAGAAGAAGAGGGACATTCATGAGTTCTTAAAGAATTAGATCATAAACCCAATCATGACATCATATAAGGTAATTCATGGAATAACAACACATGTAACATCAATATAACAATTTCCATATGCATAATCATCGATCAATCATCACTTTCAATCCATGATTTATAAAATTGGGAAAGAACATGGGTCTAAGGGGATATCAAGTGAATAATAACAATTAACCATCATTACACACTTAAACAACCCTAAATATTCATAATTAGTCATAATTAATTCATAAATTCATTTTTCAAAGAAGACTCACTTGTAAAGAAAACCTAGATCTTTAGGGGATGTGAAATCATTTTTGAATGGACCTCTTGAGGAAAGGAATACAAAGAGTGAAAGAATACATACCTTGATAAAGACTTTATCCACGAATTGAGTAGGAAACTTGGATATTTAGTTTTCTTCTTCAAGCTTTAATGTTTCTTCAATTGAGGTAGGGTAGAGAGAGAATTTAGAGAGAAGTGGGAGTAATTGGGTTTCAATTTGGGATTAGGATTTGATGTGGGAATTGAGTGTTAAATGACTTAAACTCAATATATAGTCAAACCTCAAAATACCCAAAATACCCCTCAGTTAGTTGGACTTTTGAAAACCTGAACTTTTAAATCTTGTCCATCCTTCACATCTCACTTCACGAGCCGTCAAGAGCTCAACGACTCGTGGTAGTGCTCGTGAAGTGTGGGGCAGTAGGCTCCCCAAAGGTGCCACCCCTCCTAGGAAACTTTCATGATCACCTCCCCCTTGCCCATGAACATGCACCACTGCCGTCAAGTGGCTCATGGTGCCTTAGGAAGTAATCCCTCCAAACCTCTCAATTTCCCAAACGCCTAAGGCAACACCACGACCATCTTTCCCCTTCTGTCAAGTATACCACGAGTCGTGAAGTGACTCATGGTGACTTAGGCAGTAACTTCCCCAACTTGGACCTCTTCTGAATTTCTAAGTGAAGTTCACAACCAAGCTAGGTAGGTCTTCCAGTGCACCACGAGTCATGAAGTGGCTCGTGGTGCCTTGGACAGTAGCTAGTCCAAGTTTTCACCATTTTCCATGGCCAAGGCAACTTCAAGATCTCCCCACTTGCCCGTGGTCTTGCCCACGAGCCATGGTCATGCTTGTGAAGGTCGAGACAGTAGCCTCTCTTTTGGGCAGCCTTGGCCTTTGGCTTTGGATTGCCCCTCAGGGTTGACACTCCTCCCTTGGCCTTGATCCCTTAAGCCCTTTCTTATGTACCTATATACATATTCATGATGTTTTCATGGTCAAACCCTTAGACACCCCTATTGATCCATCCTACCATCAGTAGCACCCGAGTAGCCTAGCTTACTAGTTCACCGGACGTCATGGTCGTTTTTAATTTCTTATCAACCTATATTCCCAAACTAAGTTGGTTAGCATAAAATAGGGCCTTTAACATTTTTAAAACCCCTTTTTAAGTTATTGAACTACACATGGAGCTCTATCTTAAGTTATTGGATTTACTAGGTGCAACAATATGCCAAACTCAGGGTTAGCTTGGGGTCATTTATGATTCTAGGTCTAGTATTACGTCTAGGATGTAGCCTCGGGCGTGACAGATATATCCAAAAATATATGCATTGTTACGAATTGATATCAAGTATCACCAAAATCCCAATTTTGATTTCTGATAGAGTAGTGCTCGGAGGACAACACATTAATCCGACACCCTAACCATTATTCAATCCCATCACATTTACTGTGCAAAGCCCGTATTTTCCCCACCAATTACCTCCATATAAATCTCCATTCCACCACACTTACTCCTGACCTGTACCGCCATAAATTCCATTCCCTTACACTTAAACTTTGGTCATCAACCTGCTTATCCAAATAACCCTGACAACTATTATCCCCAATCTCATTCCTCTCCTCCCATGTCAAATTCTCAAACTCTTAATAGATTGTCTAGGGTGAGTTTCCGAGGTGTAACGGTCAAGGATTCCACGACTGGTGGCAGAACTAATTTTTCTCATTGGATAAGATGTTACCCTATCAAAAAGTTATAGTAGGAACAATTTATTTCAATGACATAGCCCAACTATTTGAATTAATGTTGTTTGTTGCTTAAATTACTTTGTATTCTTGTTTTAATATTTCATGTTTGATCATTATAGAGATAAATAATTAAATATATTGTCTATTCTTGGATGTGGAAGACGAAGAGGTAGATAGACCAAAGAATACAAAGAGCTCAATCTCACATAAATATCACATGTTCAAATTTGTGTTCTCAATTGACGCCCGAACAAACACCGAAATTGGTTACTAAACCAGATATAAATGCTAGCCAATTGAGTTTATCTATCTCTGCTCAACGATACAGTCAGACAGTCAATTCGAGTAAGTGATTAGAGGTCGAAAGATCATGATCATAAAATCAATCCTGTAAATCAGTATTTTGATAATTGTAGTTAACTCATTATATAAGATATGATACATGAAACCTTAAAGCATGTTGCAGCCCTGAAATGTTTCAATCATTGTAAGTAATTTTATCTTTTCGGTCGTGCATTTAGTAGTCAAACATAAATTAAACTCTTTTGGAACTCCTGAATAAATAATTAGATCAGTATAATTTAATAAAAATAGTTAATCGAAAAGTCTTTTGGTTTCAATGATTTAGCTCTTTTGGAGCCACTATATAACTTGTGTATGCAATAGGGATCAACATTATCTACAAATACATCGTCTTCCAGTTTATAAGGATGGTTGTATGTATCCGTTAGTAAAAAATAAAATTTGTAAGAGTTGTGTATCCAATACATAACTGTGAACATGATACATATAGTAATAGTGTTTCAATAAATTATGGTTATGTATCAAAATTAATATTTTAAAAAAATATATTGTACATGATAAATTTCATCTGCTAAAATCACCAATGATTTTTCAAAAATCAATAATTTGATATGCTAAAAGCAACAAAAAAAAAGATGAAAAAATCCTTACACGCTTTCTCCTTTACTTTGTATCGACTCCCATATTTTTTTTCCACTTTCAATAATGATGTCACGTATGAATCTCGACCCAAAGCCCTTACTAGAGTCACCAACAACTTGACCCCCCCCCCCCCCCTTTTTGAGAGTTTGTTCCTCAATCAATTTTAAAGTTGAAGATTCATCCTTCTTCGACTAAATTTGTAGATGAAAAAGCTAAAAAAATGAACGAAGAAAAAGTTAATAAGAATTACCTCTTCAATAAGTTGCAATCGATAATTGAAAAGAGAAAGAAATTCAAAAATAGAGTGATGGAGATAATTGGTGATACCATGGAGTGATTTTCGGCTTGAAAAAAGAAAAAAATTGTGGGGTGAAAATTTACACTGACGTATCCAGAAAAGTAAGGGAAACTGTAGAAAAGAGGGATTTTATAATTTTTGGGAATGGTAGAAAATATAATTTTAAAAAATATGTGTAGTTAGGTAATTCTACAATAATATATCGAGCTAACTAATAAAAAAATAGGATAGACGAATAAACCTTGCAACACAATTAAACCTAACCTAAAAGTCTAAATTTATAAACTTAAACTACCAAAAAGGGACACTTCAGAATTAGTTACAAGAAGTATAGTTCATGTATTTATTCGTATAAAATATCCAAAAATCACAAAAAGTATATAGGGAATATACAATATAGCTTGTAAAAAGTAATAAAAAAAATATACACGAGCTATATAATATACTTACCTGCACATGAACTATATATTGAAAACTAAATATAGCTTAGCCACTGATGAAGTATATATTGACTATATATAAAGTATACACTCAACATTCAATCTCGATCAATTCAAAATCACCTCAAAACAATTCTGAATTTTAGATATAAAATCCTCTTGATTTTTGAATCTTTTAATATATAATTTGCTCGAAACGATTTATATTTGTGGCACATCAATTTTTTAAGAAGAGGGAGGAAGAGGGGGAGAGGGAGAGGAGGGGGAGGAAGCGAAAAGGAAGAAGAAGAACAAGGGTGAAAACGACGAGGGTATACAAAAATCTAGCTTTTTCGCAATTAATATGACTAAATTGTCTCTTTAGGTAATTGATCCAAAAAAAAAAAAAAACACTAAAAAGTATAAAAGGTGCACTAAATATGTGTGCTATATAAGACCATTGATCGAAACGATCTTTAAAGGCTTGGTCCGTTGATATATCTTACATAGTGCACACTACATAGTACTCCTTTTATTTTGATATTAGGTTAATTTTCAAGGTGTTAAACTTTTTGAGAAAAGTAGGTTAAAAGATAAATTTAATCTAGTTTTTTTATTTTTATTTTTATTAATTATTGTTAAATTTATGATTGAAATAATTAAATATTTATTAATCAGTAATTCCAATACTAAATAATGAATGGTAAAATTGGAAGAACACTCTAAAAGTAGTCTTGAAAATTGAACAATTAATTTAATTTGAAAGAGGCAAAATAATTCGATAGACCTTTGTAGTTATATGAGTTTGTATTATGAATCATTGCTACTTGATTACTACTTGATCATTTGTCAGTTGAACCCTTTAACTCAGTGAAACAAAGCATTTTATACCCCTTTCGTTGTGTGAACTTCACACTCTCAACAAAGACATATCATCATCTATTTCATATTTTAAATGACACATCACTTATTATGATTTTTTTTATTAAAAACTTTTATTTTTTTTCTTTTTCACTTCAATCCTCCTTCATCTCTTCACCTCTCTCCATCTTTTTTTTTTTTACATTGGAGATACCACCACAACCTTCTATTCTCACTATTATCATTACATTCCTAAATAACTAATAATTATCATTCGATTTTTTTAAAAAAAATTCTTTCCTTCAAAACTTTTAATCATATTTCTTTTACCAACATTCACATCTACCACTTAAACCACCGTAAATCTATTTTCCTCATTGATGTTAACAAATAATCATTAAATACATGAATATATTCTAATATTTATACACAATTTTACATAACACATTTCACCTACTTTTACAAAAATATTAAACAATCACTTTTCATCTTTCAAGATTGTTGAATTTTTATCACTTTATGGATTATAAGTTACCCCAAAAATAAAAATAAAAACATAGATTTACAACAACAATATAATCTCGTTTCTTTTCCCTAAAGGATTAAAAAGTGAAGAAAAAAAAAGAAGAGAAATAAAAAATTGGAAAAGGACCGGAAAGGGGAGAAAGAAGAGAAATGGAGGTTGAGAGTAGAAGTGGGAAGAGAAGAAAGAATTTTTAAAAAATAGTTAATTTTATTATTTTTTATTATCTTTTATTCTACTTTTAAAGAGAAAAAAATTATTTTTAGTCAAAAATTTGATCTTTTACGCTATTTTTATGTGTGATATTATATTTTTATGTCAACTTAATAATTAAATTGTCTAAAACTTGGTCAGCGGTCAGATTGAATTAAAACATAGGGTTTCATAGAGTTTATGGGTTCAGCTGATAAATAATTAAGTAAAAAGGTGCAGAATACAAACATATACAAGTAGAAGAGTCCATCAGTTCCACCTTTAAAAAATAAAAAATACTTAAAATTAACTTAATATAAATTGAAAAGAATACGTGATAAAACTGATAACATGTTATTTCAATGACTTTTTAAGTTTGACACGTAATTTCCGTTCCTTACTCCATGTACAATGACTAATCTTCTTTTAAATACATGTAGGACAAAGTTACCTTCTATTGGTCATGACAATTTTGTTAAAACAAGTGTACATCAACCTAACTTTAATCAAAGTGTTCCACACTTGTTTTGAATGTAAATGATTAAAACACTTCCAATTATAGCCTAGGTTATCAACTTGTAGTGGTGGTCTAAAATTGTTGAAACAAGAGAGGGTAACTATTTTGCAGGGATTAAAAAATAGAGGGGCTAGATAATCATATATATTATTAGTACTAATAAGCAGCCTTAATAATAAAAAGACAACTTTTGTTCTATTCAAAAAAATTTCATTTAAACTGCCACCTTTTTCTTTTTTCTTTCCCTTATAATAATCATCACGAAGACAGGACTCTCCTCTCCATGATACGTATTATTCTTTCACTTTTAATTATTTTTATTTAGGAGTATTAATAATTCTTAATTATTCAATCTAATCGCCTAAAACTATGGGGTTGTTTATGATTTTTCAATCAATCTAAGCAAATATCTTGATTATCTTTTATCTCACTCTTTTCCTTTTTTTTTTAAAAAAAAATAATTCATATTCTTTGAATCCGTACAGAGAGATTCTGTAAAATTTGAGAGTGCGGGCAAGAAGAAGAAGAAGAAGAAGATAAAGGTGAGTTCTTTTGGAGATTTAATCAAAAGGGGTTCAATGGAAAGTAATAGTAGAAGCAAGTTCAAGAAAATTTGTGTTTTCTGTGGAAGCAACCCTGGCCACAGGAAAGTCTTCAGTGATGCTGCTATTGATTTGGGGAATGAATTGGTTAGTCTTGATTCGTCAATCCTCTCTGATTTGGGGTCAATTCGGGATTTGTGTATATCTAGTTATCTACAGCTGTGTTGCCATATAGTTCCTAACTTTTTGCAAACTATGTTGATTTTTTGGTACTGTTGGTGTTTCTTCTATTGACCGTTTTAATATTGGTTTATGGTACTGTGAATAGTAGGCATTGACTTTCTTAATATCACCATAAATGGAAGTGACTTGGCTTTTAATGTTTCAGATTTAAGTTTTTTTTTTTTTTTTTTTTGACTTTGATAATGCTGTTTGCAGGTAAGTAGGAAAATTGACTTGGTCTATGGTGGTGGAAGTGTTGGATTGATGGGATTGATTTCCCAGAGAGTCCAGGAGGGAGGTTGCCATGTCCTAGGGTAAGTAAAATATTAGTAATATTATTTCAAGTTTACTATGGCAAAATGTATGTAAGGTCTACTTTTTATTTCTGATGTAGGATTTCGACTTATTCTTGATTGCTTTCAATATGCAGGGTCATCCCGAAAGCTCTTGTGCCTATTGAGGTAAATGGAGATTAACTTATAACGCAAATTTTGCAATTTGTTTGAGCTGCCATCTATTTGGTTCTCTTTTTGTATTCTCTTGTATGAACTGTTTTATATTCTTCTGCTTGGAGTTTTATCTGAGTTACAATCTCTCTCTTTCCCCCCGAATTTATTGCTACGGGCTTTCTTTTGCTGAAATGTTTTCACTGATATGAAATAGTTTAATGATTGAGTGGTGCAGCATCCGATAGTAAGAAATAGTTTACTTTAGTAGTGTAACATTGATTTTGCATTCTGTGGTGTTGTTTCGATTGTAATAGTTACACTTTCAACCTGAGTGGCACTGACAGATATCAGGTGAAAGTGTTGGTGACGTAAAAATTGTTTCGGACATGCATGAGCGGAAAGCTGAAATGGCTAGTCAGGCTGATGCCTTTATTGCACTTCCAGGTAAATATCTGTACGAGTACATTTGAGATACATATGCTCCCAGACAACTTTTAAATTGCTTTTATTATGTTTAGGTGGATATGGAACCATGGAGGAGACTCTGGAAATGATAACATGGGCACAACTTGGAATTCACAAAAAACCGGTATCTGTAGCATTACATTCATATAGTTTGATTTTTACCTGCAA
>JAKWIY010001372.1:0-21480 GCA_027704805.1 Solanum corneliomulleri | reverse complement strand
AGAGTCTTGGAATTTGAGGTGGATGATTGACTTTATTTAAAGGTTTCACCTATGAAGGGTACTATGAGATTTTTTAAAGAAGGGAAGCTTAGTACTCGGTATATTAGTCCTTAGAATATCCAGAGAATTGACAATGTGGCTTATGAGTAGTCTTACTATCAAGGTTAATAACACTTTTTCCGGTATTCCACATTCCAATCTTAAATAAGTGTATGTGCAATCTTTCACTTAAAATACCTGCCTAGAGGATAGTCTATATTTTGAAAAGGATACGTGTAGAATATGATCTGAAGGTTCACAAGTTCATTACCAAGAAGGTCACATCAGTGAAAAAATGATGGAGGAACTTGTTTGTTAAGGAAGCTTCTTGGGAGGCTTTAGGAGTAGATGAAGAGTATATACCTACATTATATTACCTCGGAGAAATCTCGGAGTAATGATTATTGTAAAACGCTCTTTGAATGACATAACATGTTGTGTTAAATTGTATGTTGGGAGTTTGAGTAGGGTGTTAGATGTCACCACCCTTAGCTCTAATTATAGTGATATAATTCCAGGACAAAATTGTCTCAAGGGGGAGATATTGTAACCACCTCTCTCTTAGAAGCGCTAATTTTATAGAGAAACTAAATTATAAACACCCAATTTGAGATTACGCAAGTTACTCTTAAAATGCGAGCGTTGGGTAAATTTAAAATTACCATAACTTTTAGCACATGATAGTTTAGGTTTACAATGAGATATCAGATGAAATATCTTTGAGTCCTCTTTTCAATGCCACCAATTTTTCTGAATTCGAGTTTTATGATTGGAGGATGCCTGTTTAGTTCAGCGTACTAATTAGGAAATTCATCAAAATTAAGTAAGGGTATTTTGATTTTTTCCTTACTTCCTTAGATCTAAACATGCTTTCACCTAATTAGGGGTCAAATTTTACAACCAAATCTAAGCATTCAATGAACTTGTTCTAAGTTCAAGAGGAGAAAAATGGAGAAAAAGCTTCAAGTGTTTGAGAAACATGTGAGCTTTGAGAAATTTTGCAAAAGATTTTATACTTACGAGATATTTATGATTTCATAGTGACCCATCATGCCAATCATGATTTTCTTGATCAAAATTTGTACATGAAATCTGTGTCACTACTAGAAATTTGGTCTACTGTCACGGTTCACCTACCGTAGCAATATACGTTACTACCATAGCCATAGGTCTAAGGCTACGGTTACGTCAACCGCTAAAACAGATCACGTAGCAATATCTCTATTGCGACGGTTTCGTGCGACGATTCATAAAACCGTAGCCATACGTTGACTTATTGCCACGGTTCTCATCTGAATTAATTGCCAACGGTTATGGACGTATTGGTACGGTTTTAAACCATTGTATAGAGGTTTATGCATCAGTTCTGTTAAGGCTATGGCTACAGTTTTCTTTCGATTCAACACACCGTTTCACTCTATTGCGATGATTGTTATAGGGTATTGCAACACTTTTAATCAATTGTAGAACTGTTGCTTACTGCCTATTGCAACGGTTATTACCTGCTATTTGCAACAATTCTAATGCAATATTTGTAAGCTATATATACCTGCTATGTACTAAATCATTCACGAGAATAAATTTTATAACATACAAATACACGTAAATCATTAACGAGAATAAATGTTCATTACCAAAATTAGAATTCAAGATCTGTGATTCTAATATAAATTAAAGCAAAATATACAAATCTTTTTATAGCATTTAAAAAAGGTGAAACACATATCATAGAATTTTCAATCTTCAAAAATATATGATTTCTAGAACATCAATAAAGTTTACATCAGTACTTGAGCTCCTATGTCAAGTCTTCACTACTGCTTTCATCGCCTTCTTCGATTTCATCACCTACATACAATCAGAAAAAATATAAATAATTTAGCAAACCTTAAATCTTGGAAATTAACAAGTATACATGTAGTTAGAACCATGCATTAGCTTTTAGATTGTTCAACCCTAAAACTTGGAAATCATGTACATGCCAATAACATTCAACTGCTAGCTGCATTCAAACTTCTACAAGTAGCAGCAGAAACAAGAGACCAGACTACATGTAGAAACATGCATTAGCTACTACGTTGGCTCGACTAAACAAAATCGTGAAGCTAGGATTCAACACTATAATGCTACAAGAAACCAACAGCAGAAACAAGAGACCAACAGCAGAAACAAGATACTAGAGGACAAGCAGTAGAAACTACACTATCATGCTACAAGAGACATATTTAATTAGCATAAACAAGAAACCACAAAAAAACAGACTATAAGCAGCAAGTATCAAAAAATCATGAATCTAACAACTTGTCCTCTACTAGGCTACAAACAGTACCAGAAAACTCATGAACCAGACTACAAGCAGCAACTCAGACATTAAACTATTAGAGAACAAGCAGCAACTCAGACATTAAACTCATGAATCAGGCATTTACTGATCCTCTGCCTAACTTTTCCCCAACTTCCTTAGATCAATAGCATACTTTTCCATTCTAATCCTATAGCAAGTAGCAACAACAAATAACAATCAAAACATAGAATTAGCGACACCAACCTTGTTCTCTTGGTGAAGGAGTCGACAATGCTGCCAATATGTTAGGATCAATTAATCCTGCATGCTTAAGTTGTGCAATAACATCTGCAATAACTTCTTGTCGCACAATTTTCTTTTGTTCCTCCATTTCTTTCTCAATTTTCTGCATCCTCTCTTGTATTTGCTGCATTCCATCAGTTGTTGCACTTAAAGTTGATTCCGAATTGCCAACTTTTTTTTCTCAAAGTAGTCTTTGTAACTCCTGCGCCATATATTCTTAGATGTCCCGGATGTTCAGGACCCATGACGCTTGAAAATGCATCTACATACTCACAATTTATGCTTATTTGTTTTCCAATTTCCTCCATTTCAGCTTACCAAAGCATATCCAACAAACACAATCTTATGAAATAAATAATTGATCACAATAAAAAAAATGAAAATAGATAGGACACATACAATTTTACTAGTAGTATCTTCATTTGAGGCCTTGTACAAACGCCCAGGTTTTCTTGTTCTTGTTACCATAAAGAGATCCTTAGATGATACTTTCTCCTTATCTTTCTCCTAGTCAAATTGAAATATATATAAAAAATAAACTCACACTGGAAGAGATCCAAAAGAAAATTTCATGATCAGTGGATTAGAAACCTTACTTAAGGAAAGTGTACCTATTAATAAAAAGCCCCAAAATTTGATTAAAAAAAATAATATATAAGAGAACTCACCAGCTTATTACGAACTAAAGTGAAACCCTTTTTGCCAGCAATGTGTGGATTCATCAGTTTTTCTTTGTATTTGTTTAAAACATTTTCTGTAAAGAAATGAATCAGTAATATTAATCTAAGGTATATTAGTGTTATATAGTGTACTAGACGAGGTCAATATTAGTCTGTCTTTCCTTTATAACAGTCTATCTTTCCTTTATAACAATCTGTCAATATCTGTCATTATAGTGTTAAGGTGTCTTGTAAAATGCCTGGGACTATCACAATAAACGAAGAAAGAAGCTGCAAAATATTACAATAGAGAAGAGAGTAAAAGAAAAAATCAAGCAGAATCTATACTATTATCACACTACTTTAGACATTAAAGTACCAACCAAGCCTCAGGTAAAGCAGAATAATACTAGTATGTCAGCAACACCGATATCACACTATGGACAATTATGTCATAGCAGTCAGTGTTGGCACTTTATCCAGATGCTTTAGTATCCATACTATTTAGATGGTTACTATATGTTTTGGTTTACTTTTGTAGCAGTCAGAAGAGGAGGTTATGCAGGCTTGTCCGTATACAAACAATAATAAAGCTAGAGGTATGAATTACAAATAGAGATGAATCATATTTCATATGCTAGAGTGTTGACATTTATCAACCTTTGGTGGAGATAGTTAGACTTGGTGCTCCTTGTGGGTCTTTCAAGTAAGGTCTGAATTACAAATACAGGCCAAAATGTTGCTCTAATTGCTTAAAGTTTGGGCATTGATAATGATCCACCTGCTGATTAAAAAGGCACCTACGAGAAAGAAGAGCAAAGAGGAAGCATAGAAATATCCAAACATAGCAAGCCATATCAACTATATCAGATGAAATATCCAAACATGCTAGACATATAGATGCTACTGGAAACACATGTACTATTTTGTCTAACAGCTTTGAAGTGTTGAGGGTCACTAGGTGGGAAGAAGTTGGGAAGGGATAAAAAATCAGGAGTTATAATACAAATGCTACTTATTAAAAAAAATGAGATTCTGAACTACATTTTTACCTTGAATTTTTCAGAATTCCAATAGTGGAGGAGCTCTCTAAATTGAAATTCTGGAATATGACCAGGTCTTTTTGCCATTCGAACTGTATCATTGTCATATGGATCGTAATAATTAAGCTTCAAATCACTTCATTGTCTTCTCCAAGCATCTCGAATTGTTAGCATAGCCCAATGGTACGCAACTTCAGGAATAATATATTTCTCCTATAATTTTGTGTCATTCAATTAGCCAATAGAAGTAAAATACTTTTACAAATAACTGATTATTGTAAACTACAAACGTTGGTATAATCCCATAAATACTTTTTAGTGTCCATGCTTCTCCAATCCAATATATCAAATGGGCAAAGAGTCGCATTTCTAGCCAATGTTCCTAGGAAGCTACTAAGCTCTATGAAAACATCATCAGTAGGACCAACAAGTTGATTTTGACTATTAAGTATGATCAACTTACGTTCTTTTCGGGCATGAACATCATGCATTTGCGTTCTACCTCTTTTATTTGGACTGGAAACATCTTCAGCTATAAGAAAATACAAGAAATATAATTAAAAATTATGAGTACATTTAATAGGTCTGTAATCTTATATGTTACCTTGTTCTTCAGGTTGATCATTTGTTCGAGGAGTGACAGAATTCATTCGCACTTGATCCTCGAAAGGAAAATCTATGCCATGCTGCTCAAGAGGCAGCTCCTCGACAGGCTGCACAAGAGGAAACTTCTCGACAGGCTGCACAAGAGGCAGCTCCTCGACAGGCTGCACAAGAGGCAGCTCCTCGACAGGCTGATTTTCAAAAGGCAGCTCCTCGACAGATTGTCTTTTTGCTTCAGATTGTGGTGCTACTGATTGTTGTTCTCCAATTAATTTGAGCAGATATCCTTTCTCGCACTCTATTATTTAATAATTTCATTTGTTTTCAATGACCGCGGTTTCTTATTTTCCAAGAATGATAAGGATACCGGTTTAGCAAATGTCTTCTTTTTGGCTTTTTTGGTTCTTTTTGAAGTTTCTTGTTGACTCATAGCTATGACTATTCAAACCTATGTGAAAATAGATATTGAAAAGTTAAAATGTATGGCAGTGTACACCTGCAATACATAAATAAATCAATTACCAAGGTATTACAAAGAGCTGAAAATAAAATGTACCCTTAGGACATTCTAATATATTTTCTGCACTCAATCACATTCAGTAGGTCTGTTACTGTCCACAATAACACACAAGATTTGGAGTGTTTTTAGGAAACCAATTGGTGGATTTATAAGAAAAATTTACTTGATTGATTAGTTCAGGTTCACTTCTGGATCATGATTTAATTTAGTTCACTCTTTTGAGGTTTCTGAAGTT
Source organism: Solanum corneliomulleri (assembly GCA_027704805.1). NCBI lineage: Eukaryota > Viridiplantae > Streptophyta > Magnoliopsida > Solanales > Solanaceae > Solanum > Solanum corneliomulleri. The sequence continues at coordinate 15,794 of JAKWIY010001372.1, read as the reverse complement.
ATTTCTAAACTCCAGCTTGCTGCGACTTATGTTAGGTCTAGAGATACAATATAGATTCATAGATTGTACATTAAGTACTCAAAGAGAGATATAACGAAGAAGTATTCAAAGAATCATAAAAACAAGATACGAACCTGGAGTTTTGGACCTTAATAAAGAGATGAAAACCTAGTGATTTGCTGGTCCACTAATATATTGAAATTGCTCAGAGAAACTGCAAAAAGAAGAAGAATGAAAATGATCAATAAGAGAGAAAAAGGACTTACCAAAAGTAATAATCCCAAAGTTGTAGTAATTTAAAGATAACATGAAAAAAACACATAGAAACAAAAAGAAGAGATAGCAAATACAGTTCATTCAACATTCATAATCTATGTGATGCAACTCAAATGATATTCATTACTTACTATAAGAAAAAAACATAATGTATTTGAACAAGTCCACAATATCGTTTGTTAATCATTAACTTCCATCCAATCCCAATCAGTATCATTAAAGTCATCCTCCTCTTACGATGTTTTCATAGCTTCATATTGTGAATGTTGTGCAATGGAAGGAGCATCGACGATATCAACAGGAAGATTTTCTCTAGACCATCTAACATCTACATCAACTAATCTTTCTGATGAACCAATATCATCATTAGGCTCTCTCCAAAAATTTTCTTCAATATTAGGACAATTCTCTTCCTCCAAATCATACAAATCCACAGGGACTTTGTTTCTTGCATAATAACATTTTTCTCAACTGGGTCTTCCACATAAAAAACTTGATGCACTTGAGATGCTAGTACAAAAGTTATTTGTACTACTTTTTTGTTGTGAAATATACCGAGTCAATCCATATTCATCGACTTCATTATGAAAACAATCACAATTAAAAAGTACAACACTAAAGCAACCCCAATAATCAATCTCAATGATATCCTGAATAATTCCGTATTAGAGAACCATTCCATCAATAGGATTTTGGTCCCTAGCACTAGCAAAACTATCCGTTGCGGCTGACAAAGTCACTCCACTATTCTGAGTTTTACAAAGGGCATCCCGTGTCTTCGTATGAAATCGATATCCATTAATGAAATATCAGTATATCTTTTTGCCACAAAGTTAGGCCCTTTAGCTAGCCATTTTAAATGATTGGACACTTCAATATTTTTAACCTTTTCACTAAATAGATCACCAAATTCTCCACTATGGACCTCTGTTTTTACCCATGCATTGCCTCTAGTACGATTATCTGTTAAGCTCTTATGTTCCCTTTAAGCATGTAATGTAATTTAATCAATGTGTATTTATAAGTGAAATAAAATTTGAAATACATTAGCATAACATCTAAATGAATTTAAAAAGAAACGAGTATTTTATATTACATGATAAATGCCTCGACTTGTTCATCTCCTGTATTGAACAAAGTATATCGATGTGCTTCAAACAACTCATGCTGCTCCATGTTAATAATCTTGCCTTTCCTTATATTCTCACTTCCAATTGGATGACATATCTTAGGAAATAAATGTGAAACACCACCTTCCTCTGTTTTAATGTACTCATCATCCTCTATTTCACACTTACTTAATTTTGTCTACACCGTATTAGGTAGGTATATGGAAATAAAGTTCAAACAATCTACAGCTGAAAAAACATCTACTATTGATCCTTCAGGATTTTTTCGATTACGAACAAGCCCCTTGAAGTGACACATAGTTCTCTCTATAGAATACATCCAACGCAAATGAGTTGGGCCTCCAAGCTTAATTAATCTACTATATGGATAGGTAAATGTGTCATTATATCAAAAAAAGATGGAGGAAAAATCTTTTCAAGATCACATTCAATATCTATGATTTCTGCTTTCATGTTATCAAGATCATTTCTTCTTATAACCTTTCTGCATATGTCTCTAAAATAATTCCCCAATCTAATCAAGACATAACTACATTCTTGGGTAACAATTTTTTGACTGCAACCTGGAGCAAGTAATGCATTATGAAATGAGCATCGTGACTTTTGTATCCTGATACTTTCATCTCTTTAATTTGCACACAACTTGATATATTAGAAGCACACCCTTTTGGTTATTTGTCATCTTTTAAGACGGTGCAAAATAACTTTTTCTCATCTGGTGTCATAAAGAAACAAGCTTTAGATAGATGGATATTTCCTGTATCACAATCTTTTAGAGGTTGAAGCTCTTTACGTATCCCCATTTCATACAAGTCATAGCGAGAATTTATATGATATTTGGACTTTCCAAGTATATCCAATAAAGTCCCAAGCACACTGTCACAAATATTCTTCTCTATGTGCATCACATCAAGATTGTGCCTCAATTTGTTTGTTGCCCAATATGGCAACTCAAAAAATATGGATATTTTTCCATGGACCATCATTCTTTTGTTTTCTTTTATTTTTGTTCTTTCCAAATACATTATTGAATTCACGAAGCTCTTCAAGAATTTGTGCACCTGATAATGGAGTAGGTGCAACTTTATGCTCCTCTTTACCATTAAATGATCTTTTATCTCTTCTGAATAGATGATCAGGAGGTAAAAACGTCTGATGACCCAAGTAACACATCTTGCGACTATGTTTGAGATATTGGGAACAAGTATTATGGTTACAAGTGGGGCATGCCCATCTCCCCTTGGTGCTCCATCCAGAAAGCATTGCTAGAGCTGGAAAATCACTAATTGTCCACAATAAAGCTGCATGCATTAGAAATGTTTGATTAGTTACAACATCATATGTTTCAACTCCCACTTCCTATAGTTCCTTCAACTCCGCAATGAGTGGTTGCAAGTATACATCTATATCATTTCCCGGAGATGATGGACCTAATAATCATTGACAACATAATATTCTCTGACTTCATGCAAGTCCATCGATATAAATTATAGTTCATCAACATAACTGGCCATGTGCTATGGGAAATGCTCATAGTTCTGAATGGATTGAAACCATCACTTGAGAGACCCAATCTAACATCACGAGCATCATTAGCAAAGTCAGGATGCAATGAATCAAAATCCTTCCAAGCTTCACCATCTGCAGGATGTCTCAAATTTCCATCTTTAAGTAGTTAAGTATCATGCCATCTCATAGCTATAGATGTTTCAGAACACATGAATATCCTCTGAAGCCTAGGCTTTAAAGGGAAGTACCTTAAAACCTTCACTGGGATTTTCGTAACCTTATTTTTTAAGTCATTACGAACATTCTTCCATCTTGAAGCTCCACACACAGAGCAATTATCTAACTTTGCATTGTCATTCCAAAATAATATGCAATCATTAGTGCAAGCATGTATTTTCTCATAATGAAGACCCAAATCTTTTATGACCTTTTTGCCTTGTAAAATGAGTCGGGTATCTAAGCAAATGGAAATGCCTCTCTTATCAAGTCCAACAAGTCTGAAAAGGCCACATCAGTCAACTTGTGAATGCATTTAAACAAGTATAGTCGGATGGTAAAACTCAACTTAGAAAAATTCTTACACCCTGGATACAACTCTTCTTTCCCTTCCTCCACTAATTAAAAAAATCTCTTTGCACCTTCATTGTGGCCCCTCCCCACTCCTTCATGTCTCTGATCATCTACTACATTTCTAAAAGTATCATGAAGTAATCTATCAATGTCGTCATGCATGTTAGAAGTTTCTTCTTCAACGGTTGGATGTGGCGTATTCTTGAGGAAATCCTTCACCATGAAAAAACCCATTTGGTGTATCCATGAAAAAACCATGGCAAATCAAATGATCCTCTACCATATTTCGGTAATGCCAATTACGATTAAAACACTTCTTACAAGGACACAATATTTCATTTCCTTGGGAAGCTCGTTCAAATGTTTTATCAAGAAAATCATTAACTCCATGAATACATTCATTGGTGGATCTTCGGAGATTCATCCAACATTTATCTCCAAAATCCATTGAATATATATCCTACATGACATGTGCAAAACATTAAAGCCAATAAATTCATGCGTACAAATAATATCGGCAGAACTTACCAACTCGAACTTTTAGATTAATCGAATCTCAAACCTTCACATAAATTCAAACAACAAACAATTACAACACTAATAGTAGAACCAAAAAATATTGACAAGTTAAGTTATTAGCAGCTTCCACCATTTAATAAACTTTACACAATGAATGACTAAGGCACACTCAAACAAATTTCAAAGCAATAAGGGCAGACCTAGATTAGAGTAAATAACATACATTATAGCAATAGACTGCATCAAGCAAACAAAATAATTATCAATACATTAGTTTTGATTCTAGCCAAATAGTTTATGTATTCGTAAAATAGTAACAGAGTTGATTGTTCACATGGAAAAAGTAGTTCAGACAAACTATAACAACTCATATTCTCTTTATAAAAAAAACACAAGATAGTTAGCTGGTCAATCTAAAAATTACCATATAGCAGAAAATTTTTATTACTTTCTATTTCTTACCAATCAGCCTTCTCGAGTTCCAAACAAACTACTTCAAAAATCCTAAAGTCTTACCTCTGGGTCTGTTTCAGCAAAGCCTATAAATAACATAATAACACAATCTATATTAGTAGGAAACCAAGACAAAGAGAGGAAAAAATATAAGAGATATAAGTCCAAGATAAGTAGCTTAGCTTAGAAACCTCCATAAAAAAAATTCGTTTTTTTTTAATCACACATATAAAAAAACAGTAGCACAATGACTCTATTGTTACTAAAATCAAGAAAATTGATTTATTTGAAACTCAAGATTGAATTTTTATCTTCTATTTATCATCATCATACAAATATCACCAAATATAAGAACCCCATTTTGAATTCTTGGTTCAAATCAACCCCATTTTGCTTATTTTCTTTTTGACTCAAGCAAAGCTCAAACAATGTTAAATCCAATGCACAATATTCATAATGATTCCCAGGTCCTCGATTTCCCTGAGGCGAGGTCAAATTCACCTCAATATGAACTTTATTCCTTAAATAACGGAGGAGAGAGTACACTGTTACAGGGTCCTTGACGATGATGATTACTAAATCACTACTGATTTTGCACCAATTGAAAAGGAAGTTGTACTAAAAATATAAACTGATATAGTCACACTTCAAACAATGGATACAATATTTTATGAATCACAAAGACAAGGACTGTATATTTTCTATGTTACACTTTGAATCAAACAAATATTGTCTAGCTAAGTAAATCAAATGGTGGAGAAGAGAAAGAGACTCTGTAAGTAGAATAGGGAATGGATTGAAAGAGAAGACTGTTTCAGCTCTCAGTTTGAATCAGAACTTCGCAGAAATATCAGGAAGCAGTTATTGCAGGCCATTCAAGTTGCAAAAAAAAACAAACAAGAGAAGCCCCCAAATTGCAGCATATCATGAAGCCCATACCAGCCATAGTTATATGGGAATTTGGAAAAGAAGGAATACTAAAAGACATGTTAAAGAGGTCTCTTTTAATAAAATGTACATTCACTGTCAATATAATATTAATTGTGCAAGCAGTTAAAAACTTGAAAAACAAATTCAAGTTCCACACATTTCTATTAATTGGAATGTCGAAGTTAAAAATTGACATACAAATTCCTAAGACTAACACACTTGTACAAAAAATGATATAGCCAGTTTAAAATATAGACACCGCATTCAAAAAAACACAACAAACATGTAAAGTGAGTAGTAAATCATACAAAGCAAATCAATGTCTGCTTCGTGAATGATAAAAACATTATCGCTAAATGCACAAATCCATATAATGTCATTAACTTTAACGAATAAATAGGGCATTATGTGTCACAGTTTATGCTGGCAGTGACTCATAAGGGAAGATAACATTCAATCGAAGAAGCAAAACACATAGACAATTTCAGAATCCGAATGTATTTTAAAGTAAAACGACAGTGATACTCAAGTTTCAACATCCCTTAATAATAAAACACAAAATTGAAGATAACTAAGCCTTAATCCGAAACTAGTTGAGATCAGCAATATGAATACCAAAAAACAGAGGAGAGAACACAGGTCACACAACTACAATATTTACATCAAGGTTTGTATCCAGTCAAATGACAAAAGAGATTTTAAAAAAAACGAACTAGCTTAAGCTATATCAGTTAACAAAAAGTGAAACAAATACAAGTAGGAAGTATATTGGGAGTAATTTTTGTCCAGATTCACATAAAATGGGAAATATTAAGGAAAAATTCAGCTGTACAAAAAAAGGCAGAGAGAAATATTTACAGATCCACAAACATGGAGCATTAGATTTCGACTCTCTTATATATCACAGAATCAAATAGGGAAAGTTTATACACAAACTATATTGGAGCAAATAACATATATTTAATACTAACCCATGTATTATTTTTAAGATTTAAGACTTAGAAATCATGAACTAGCATAGAAAACTTAAACATTATTAACCTTTAAGATAAATTCGTAGTCGAGCCTCAAAAACATCACCAAAAAGAACTAGCTAGTTGTTTTCCTCGACGAGCTTCAACAACTTCACCACTAAGCTTCACAAACAAGCTTCAGCAACAGCTTCACCTACGAGCTTCACCAAAAACTTCACCAACAGCTTCACCAACGAGCTTCACTAACAGCTTCACCAACGAGCTTCACAACCGAGCTTCAACAAGGAGCTTCACCAAAAGCTTCACCAAAAGATTCCGTTTTTCTCAAAAAAATATTCAGAAATTCCTTTCACAACTTCACCCAGAAAAAGGCTCTCTCACATGCTTTGATGAAAGATTCTGAAAAATAAGGGTTTCTGAAACAAATTTCATTCTTTTTCTTTTACATTTTTTAAAATGGTACTAATATATAAGAATTATTTTTTTAGGAGGGACAAATGTATCTTTGCCAAATTATATTGGAGGGAAATATATTCTTTTAGGAGGGAAAAATATTTAGGGCTAAAAAATCAGAATTTATTTTTCTAAAAAAGCCGTTGCCATAGAGTTATCTTTAGAGACGGTTTAAAAACTTTTTGCAATAGATTCTCTATAGGGACGGTTATAGGGATGATGCAACAATTTATTTTAAGAATTGTTCTATAAGATTCAAGGATATTTGGTCACGGTTATAACCGTTGTAATAGGTAAGCTATTGCTACGATGGTATAACTGTTGCTAAATAAGCGTTGCAGTAAGTCAAATTTCTAGTAGTGTGTATTGATATTCTTGATGAGTTGTCTTGAAACTTTCATTCTTCAATCATTACCATTGGAGTTTAATGAGTTGTTGAGTTGATGGTTTGAGTTTGAGGGTTGTTCTTGAGATGTATTGAGTATATTTTTGTTTACTTATGTTATTTAAATAAATTTAAGATATTTTGGAAGAAATGAATCGATTTTAGGTGAATTAGGGCCAAAAATATGGAAGAAAAATTCGTCAAAATGTTTTAGAAATTAATGAGATGGGGTGTCGCGCCCCCAATGCACCAGAAAGGCTGGTATGGGGTGCCAATAGTGCACCACAAACAAGACCCGTTAAGGGGAGGCCTCGTGTGGTGCGCCACCCGTGCCACACAAAGCGTCATTCCACTTTTCTTCTTCGTTTTCATTCCACACTTGTTCCTTTTAATCGAATTTTCATTTATTTCTTAATTTGAACTATTTAAACCTTCATTAATTATGGAGAGATAATATATTTCATAAATAATGACTCTTAATTCACATTCAAATTCAAGAAAAGTTTTAGAGTTAATTTTGAGAGAGCCCTTTGAGTTTTTTTGAGAAGTCTTTTACAAACTTTTAAAACCTGTTTTCATATTTGAGTACTTGAGTATTAGGATTAGAAGATATGAATTCATGATTTAAAAATAAGTAAAAGAGGACTAAGTTCCAAAGAGTAAATGTTTTTACATTTAAAATGAGAAGAACCGTCGATTCCTCATTAATTTTAAATCATAGCTTAGTGGATCCACTTAGTTGAGGATTTTCTACACTTCAACAAGGTATAGGACAGTTCTAGCAGCATGGGCAAGATATTGTATCATCACATAGGTCATAGTGATTGTTGTGGTTAGGGAATCTTGAATAAAGTGTAAAAGAGTTATTATTCTATTTTTAAATACATTTAATTATTAACTACTTCTTTTTAGAAATCTTTCTTTATAATTCATCATTATTGTTGTTTTTATATTGGACGGAGTTGAGTGTTTTTAAGTTTGAGTATCTTTGAGTATCTTTGGGTATCCTTGAGTTGAGTTGAGTAGAGATGAGGTGAGTATGTTCTTCCTTCTTATCAACTTCAAGCTTATGTCTATGCTTTAGTGTTCCCCTTGTATTATCGTACATTCCATGTACTATTGTCATTTGGCCTGTATCTTTTATGATGCAAACACACATAATCAGGGTCATCAATCCTTGATACTACTTGCACTTCCAGAGGTTCCTTGCTGAGCCTCCTTACTTCAGTGGATTAAACAGTTGCTTTTAGTTTTTTAAGGAGGTTGTAACTCTTAGTACAACTTCCCTCATAATTAGTAGAGGCTTCATATACAATAGGTTTTGAGGAGCCTTTCATTTTCCTTATTAAATGTTTAAGACTTGAGTTTCCTCATTTCATTAGTTGAATGTTTTTCTAAATCTTCTAATTTATGTATATTAGATATATGAGTTAAATCTTTTATTTTAAGTTCATATATTTTTTATTAAATTTTGCGCTGAGTATTGAGTTAGACCAAGAGTTTGCTTGGGCACCCGCAACGATTCTCGAGTATCATTCACGTCTAAGGTATAGGCTTGGGGCATGACATAGGATGGTCGAGTCAACATTTATTTTATTTAGGAGTTATAATGTTGTTGTTTATCTTTATTTATTCTTTGATTTTTATTGTATTATATCAGCTCTCTCTCGCGGTGTAATAATAAAAATATGGGTGTACTATTAATTGGTGCGGGAAATATATACAATGTGTTTCTTTTGTTTTCGTCATGTTTCACTTTATCATTTTTATTTTACTTAATTTTGTGCAAGTATTTATAATCAAGGTCATTTGTTAAAGTTTTTTTTTGTCTAATTCTTCTTTTTGTAATCTTGATTGGACAAGTCACTTTTGTATATAATACTATCTCCTAAATGATATTTAGTGGGAAAGTAACATGTATTACGAGGTCTAATTCCCATTTTTAATTAAGCCGACGAACCCCTGGAAGTATCACCTCCTTAGGAGTTCTTTTTATGTTTTTTAAAGGATTATGTATAATAATATATGTAAACATATTTATGTAGTCATATTTCATTCAAATCTTTCAAATATCATTTAAATACTATTACTATTATTTTCTAAGACTGCCTCAAATAAAACAATTATATGTTGGAAGATCGCGATTAATAATATCGTCGATATCATCCCAATAAAGAAACGAACATTTGTAGCCTCCATGAATTTCGTTACGGATTTTCTTCAATCTCAAGTTTTTGCATCCATACAAATTAACTTTAATTTTTTCTTAGATGTTAGGAGAAAAAACTTAAAATTTGAAGTAGATGTTTGAGTTTATTCGAAGGTTTCACCTAAGAAGGTGTTATGATATTTGGAAAGAATGGAAACTTGGTCCCTGATATATTGGACCTGACCGGATATCCAAGAGGACTGACTAGCCTATGCGTTGGAGCTACTGTAAGAGTTAGCAACATTCATATGGTATTTCGAATTTTCATGTTGAAGAAGTGTATGGGTGATCTTTCACTTACCATACCTGTTGAAGATATTAGTGTTAAATATACGTTACCGTATGAGGAGATTCTGTTCATATTCTAGACCACTAGGTTCTCAAGTTCAAAACCAATGAGGTAACATCAGTAAAGGTTCTGTAAAGGAATCAGTTTTTTGAGGAAGTTACCTGGGAAGCTGAGAATGTTATGAACAAGATATACACACATTTGTTTGAGTATGGAAACATCCAAATTAAGGGTCTAATCCTTCTCTTGGCATTTTAAGTTGATATGTTGGGTTATATATTGCATATTGGGTGTTTGAGCTGAATATTAAATGTTACACCCTTAATCTACTAAGAGTAATCTAATTTGAGGATGAATGTTTTCAAGGGGGAGATATTGTAACACCTCGGTTTTTTAAATAAAAATAATTAGAAATAAATTAAATTGGAAATAGAGAAATCTATAATTTTGCAAGTTATGTTAAATATGTGTTTTGGGTCATCATCAAATGAACATAACTTTCAGTATATGATGAGTAAGTTGGCCTATAATATATCAAATGGAAGGTCTTGGAATCCTCTTGCCAACCACGCGAGTTTGCTAACGTCCGAGCACGTATGAGGGAGATATGCATTTTGAAGTCGAATTGTCCATTTAACAAAAGTTACCCAGATTTAAGAGAGGTATTTTGATCTTTTCATTACCCTATAAGATTTTTTTTTTAGTAATTAATAGAGGTGTAAACTTTTTTGGTTCAGTTTACACAAACATATCTCACACTAGGATTTAGAAAATAATTCAAGAAGAGAAAAGAGGATAAAAGAGGAGGAGGTCAAAATTTCATAAAGTTCTTAAGGAACCGTTGCGATTTTTTCCACGGGATTGATATGTAAGAAGTATGTGAGTTCACATAGTGTTGGGTTCATTTACCCATTTTTTAATTATGACTATTTCAACGTAATTTAATTCTTTAATGTAAAGGATTTGAGTACTTGTTTAGTTTAATTGAAATTTCTTTCATAATCTTGACGTTGACGTTTTAATAATTTCTGTCATGACCAGGGAGCACCCCCTAGAACTAACATGGCGTACATGACCTCTCGGAGGTCTTATACAAGTCCATAGTTATCATTCATCGCATTGTCATAGTAAATTTAGCACAAAATTAAAACTTTCATAGCACATCATATGCTATAAACATCACTTCATATATATATATATATAATATCATAAGTACATGTTAAGAATGTAGTCTCTTTTTGCCATCGTAGACTCAACATCATTAGAGTGTATTACGTACACGACCCTTACAACATAATCATAAGTATGAAATTGCAAGACTTTAAACCAAACTTGACATAGGACACCCTTGAATGTTAAGTATTCCTTTTGCTTGATCTTGAAACACATAACAAGCTCCTCAATCATAGAGTCATACTTTAAGAATCTATAACCTATACTTTGTATAAAAAGTAGAGAAGAATGAATTTAGTATAAAAATGCACTAAGTATGGCAACTATGCAAAAACATGCATTTAAAAAGGACATTTTTCTTGAGATCATACTTCATGCCTTGTAGAGAAAATCTTCATAAAACCTTTATACAATAAGTATTATCTCATTTTAGATACTTCATGTAGGAGTATTTCATGGTCAAACATAATATACAATCATAAAATGTATTTAAGACATTCTTGAATCATTTATGGTAAGCTCCACATGCTTTACAGTGAGCATGTTCTCCTTAACAGTGAACTTTGTTCCTTTAACCCATTATCCTCCCAAGTAACCCTCTAGTGATACTTGGTACAATGCATCACCTTAAGTCCACAAGGAAACCATGCATACAACCTACACAAACCAACACATACCATCATAGAAGTATAATACATTATACACACATTTAAGTCAAGATTCTAATGACTTTACATTAAGATACATCAACTTGCACATATACTAACTTTACTTCACATCAATGCATTATAAAACCTTACTCACAATTACAATCTAAGTCTACTAGTGCAATATACATGTGAAGACCCATAACCTCACACATACTTAGTAAATCTATCATGAGACCACAAGCCTTAACATCCAATTCATACATCAACATAGCCAGTGAAGAAAACTTCATTTATGTCAACAAGACCTTCATTATGTAGTATCTAAGACCAACATTATGCATATACTACAAGGCCACTTCATATAGGCTTATACCATGCGTTTCACCAGAACAGGTAGACAAATAGTACAAAATCATGCATAAGGATCATAAACATAGTAACATGTATTAGAACACCTACACTAGGAAATTACCCTTAAGTTATCCTAATTGGAGTCCTTACTTTACTTCCATTGTCCCTTTTACTTTAGGGAAATTATAGCCTTACACGACACTAAGACCATGGGTGATACATGGAATTTGACTTTGTAGAGCCTTACACCAATGGGAGGTGCTCTACTTAGCGAAACTAGAACATTAATACATGCTAGCAGACTAAGTAAAATCACTTTCTAGATATTATATGGCAAGCATAGTTTATGGAATTTGAAGGTATATGTGGAAACCCTCTTTATGCCAAATGGGGCATTGTAGTTATCCACTATAAAAACATCAGTCTATTCCTCTTAGGCTATGAGGGTAACAACCTCGCGAGGACTATGGTGACCTACCTTTCTCCAATGTGAAGGGACACCCCTCAACTTCAAGTTCTCTTATATTAAAAAGCCTTTATTACTTTATAAAATTAGTCTTAGGAGAGTTAAATCCTCATATGCTTAGCTCATAGGTTATAGATGAGAGTTCATCAAGCTAAATTAGGTGAGAAACCCTTTCACATGGACATAGCATATGTAAACACCTATCTAGACTAGGGTATACTTGAGCACACCTTTCAAGGACCCTCTATTTACTAGATCAATATAAATGTGTGTGTGTATACATATATGTGATCAGCCCTTTCACATACCACATTAAGACTTCATATTTTCATAAATTAATACAATCATGCATTCATATTCATGTACATAGACAACCAAACCTAGGAACTATCTTTTTAAGGCACACATGTGCAATGCATAGACAAGGTCCCATACCCTTGCCCATACTAGTAAACCTATCAATTCATCCTAGTTAAGGGAATACATAACATGATTCATAAAAAAATACTTTACATGCAGAGTAGTAGACACAAGTGCATATGAGAATATCTTTCATTAGACACCATGAACCTACACTACTTGTAAGCATGCATGAAGTGTGAGTGTGCATATATTGGTCAACATGATTACACAATGGATATCAACAACATATTGAGGCAGCCACCCTCTTAGTATCACAATGCACATTCAAGCATAGACCATACAACACATTTTAGCATAGGAGACGAGCTAACTTCATATTACACTTAAGACTACTAACCTTAGCTATTCACACTTTCACATAGGGGTACATAGGTAAGACATCATTAACCATTTATAATCATTTAAGTAAGCACCTAATCAAACCCAAAATGGTCATACATATACTTGTAACATGAGCAATACAACCTAGATCATAACTAGAATAGGAAAACTAGGCAAAAGCATCACATAGGGTGACCATCCCTAACACACATTTATATTATAATTGCATTCTAAATCATGATTGCATCACATATATATTTAAATAAATTAAATACCTCCACCATAAGTGAACCATACCACACAATGTCATACAAGGCTTCATTAACTATCAATACTATAAGAAAAGTAGAAAAAGTAGGCAATCTTACCAATTTCTTAACCTTTGGCTATCATTGACCAATACCCATATTTCATAAATAATTCATATCTAGGGAGGTATATAAAGGTATAATAACATAATTGAAATCATGCATTAATCATAACAAGATCAAGATCATATCAAGTACACCACATCATCGATTTATAAAATGTGAAGGGAAGTTGATCTCATACCAACTCCTCCTTAATTGTATCATCAATTATTAACCTCCTTAATCCATCAAAATACCAATAGGGAAGTAGGTACAAGTATCTCTTTGTTGACTAAACAATACAATCATGCCCTATAGAGACTATATTACAGTGAATGTCAATCTATAAGGAGTAGAGATTAAGTTCTTCAAGTATCTATCAACATGGGGACAACAACACATAATTCATAATCATAACACATTATAGAAAGTAGGTAAAGTACAATTAACCCTGTACGAAATTATAAGTCAATTACCATAGATTTGAAATACATTGAACTACATTAGCAATTTATAGAAGATAGGAGAACATGGATCAATACAACCAAATCTTCACGCATTGATGCATATTGGATCCATTAGATATAATTCATAATCCATATACATTATAGGTAGTAGATAACCATAAATTTAACATAAGTGAATCACATAATCATAAAGCTAGAAACAAGATCATGAGATGCTACTTTATAGACTAGCCTTATTCAAACCTTCATCCTCATGGATCACTCGCCAAAAATTATCAATAAATACATATAATAGGCAATACATATAAACATATTAACGTTCTAGAATCATAATTCAATCAACATAAAATTCAAGATCACAAAGCCCACACATAGGCTAAATCATGAGTTGAAAGGAGCATGGGTTCATCATGCAATTTGATTTAAATTAACGTTAAAATAATCATATTAACATCAATTTATCTTGAATAAGCCTTTGAAAATATTTTGAGAAAAAACCCCTAGCTTGATTGAAGAAGAAGAGATTTGATGATGAACTTACATTGAAAACGTTGAAAGGAACTCTCTAGATGGATGATTAACTAGACATGAAGGATCACCATACCTTAATGTAGAACAATACCACTAAAACATGATGAACAAACAATGGAAATCCAAACTCCAAGCTGTTCTTGAGCTTCACCTTCAATGGAGGTTCTAGAGAAAGTTTTTTTTGGAAGGGAAGTCTAATTTTTGTGAATTCAATTGTGAATAGGGATGTCACGTTTTTTATCACTTAAATACAACCAAATGAACCAACTAGGCTCAGGTAAGCACGTAAGGTGAATTTCCCATTCACCCCTTTATGAAACAGTGTGCAGGATGCAGTTGCAGTCACCATCGCTGGGTACAAACAACGCCCAGTAGGTCCATCGACGGACCGTACTGCAGGCAGTCATTTGGGTCTGAGGATTGACAACAGCCTAAAGACTTCACCAATATAAGTTTCAATAAATTCCTCACCAACGATAGAGCGTTGGTGGACTGACGAGGCATCCTCTGGCTCCGTCAATTGGCACTGCCAAGGCAGTGTCTCGACAGCCTTATGGTCCTCTTTTAGGTCTTCTTGCGGGGCCCTTGGGGAGTCGTACCTCAAATTTTACAACATAAATATATACCTTAACATGTCAAGTAACTTCCACATAAGTTTCACCAAAAATAATTACACGGAACACCTTCAAACATGCTAGGCACACTCAAGACACACACGTACACGTCTAAGGTCTAACTTTCGAACGTCTTGGACGTTCTTGGACGTTTGACCTAAAAACTTCATCAAACTCAAAATACTTCTTATAAAAATATTTTTTAATAATATAAGGAATTCATAAGCCAATGACACACATATAAGAACATGTAAACACATAAGGCCCCTTTGGTGACTAGTCGTCGAACGCCTTGGTATCCCTTGATGTTTGACATCCAAATGATTTCAAATCACCCATTCATACTTTAAAATACTTAATTAACATGTTAATACGATTATAGGCACATGTGAGGCTTTAGACACCCTAACTCATTTTTGGAGGTCTTACCATTTCTTAAGATAATTGTATGAGTTCTGATGTTTATTTTAGTAGATTCCTGTGTTTTGTTATTGGGTATTTAAATATAATTTATTTGGGAAGAAACCATTATATTCTAGGAAATTAGGTTAAAAAAATTAGTAAGAAAATTTGTGATGTTTTCTCGAAAAGGGGTGGGGCGCCGCACCACTAAGTTCACCAAAATTTGGTTCTATAGGTTGGCCTTTGGGGTGCCGCGCCACTCATTGCTCCCAAACCTTAATTTTCTAGTTTATTTCTACGCTCTAAGGTACGTCTTAAAACTGAGAGATCACCCATTACATGAGATCAT
>JAKWIY010001371.1:0-21086 GCA_027704805.1 Solanum corneliomulleri | reverse complement strand
CCATGCGGGGAGCCATAGTATCTGCATGTCGTATCTCTGAAACCGGAGGTGTTGGTGCAGAAACCACTGGAGGAGCCTGTCCCTGATCGATAACCCGCTAAGATAAGCAAGTACTTGGTTGATCATCTCTGGGGTAGGTTGGGGTGGCAATTCCTCATTTTGCACTTGTTCAGTTTCCCCTTCCTCACCCTCTCTCTCTTACTACCCCTCCTCCGAGGAGGAGGAGGAGTCACCTCCCCAGTATCCGATGGCTAGGGGCTCGTCCTCTTCCTCTAGAGGACGTCCTCACGACCTCTCCCCCGGCCTCGTGCCGTTGTCTCCCCTCGAGCCACAGCCCCAGTGGCTGGCTCAGTCGTTTCATGTCTTTCCGTTGTTGCTGCTGGTGCGGTCGTTGCTCTAGTTCTAACCATCTGCGAAATAGAGAAGATGGTCAGATACCAATTTGTATCACCTAGATACCAATTGGACTCAAGTAGTAGCACGAAAGAAAGAATGAAAGAATGGAATTTTCCTAAAGTCTTATAGCCTCTCAAGGAAAAGTAAAGGCGTCCCCCTACCGTTCCTTAAGACTCTACTAGACATGTTCTTGTGTGATGAGACCAATGAACCTAATGCTCTGATACCAAGTCTGTCACGACCCAAATCGGTGCCGCGACTGGCACCCACATTCACCCTCCGATGTGAGCGAACCAACCCATCTCAACCTTAACATTTTAATACAATATCAACAAAAGAAATGCGGAAGACTTAAACTCATTAAATAAACAACTCAAAACTATTATTAATATCCCCAAAATCTGGAAGTCATCATCACAAGAACATCTATCTCAAATTGCTAAACTAATCTAGGAATGTCTAAGACAAAAATAACAAAAAGCTAGTCCATGCCGGAAGTTCAAGGCATCAAGACTTGAAGAAGAAGACCCAGTCCAAGCTAGACGCATTAGCTCACCCTGAATTTCCGATGGAGTGAAGACTGGCTTGATCTACTGCTGAGTCGAAGTTGACGGAACGTTTGCTGCATAACACAAAACAAAGAGAAAACATAAAAGTAGGGGGTCAGTACAACCACACGTACTGAGTAGATATCATCGGCTAACTCAAAATAGGGAACAATATATATCAATAATAATGTAAATCAACTACAATACTCAACATGTAGCAACAGCAATACTTTATCATTAACAATTTCCGTCAAGTTCACACATGAGACTCAAGCCTCAATACCATACTCATTTGGAATTAAGTTCATTAGATTGAGTATATTCATTATCTTTCAAGATTCATTATCTTTCTTCCTCTTGTGTCGGTACGTGACACTCCGCTCCTCTAATTCTATCCTGGTGTCGGAACGTGGCACTCCGATCCTCATATTCATTCTATCCTATCCTGGTACCGGAACGTGGCACCCGATCCATATTCTATCCTGGTGTCGGAACGTGACACTCCGATCCTCATATTCTATCCTGGTGTCGGAACGTGACACTCCGATCCTCATATTCATTCTATCCTGGTACCGGAACGTGGCACCCGATCCATATTCTATCCTGGTGTCGGAACGTGACACTCCGATCCTCATATTCTATCCTGGTATCGGAACGTGACACTCCGATCCTCATATTCATTCTATCCTGGTACCGGAACGTGGCACCCGATCCCCTAATTCATCAAGCCTTCTTTTACACTAAGGCATCATCATTCTCATTATATAATTTATCAAGCCTTCTTTCATACTAAGGCATCATCAACCTTATTATATATATTCAAGCGAATTAGGTTCTTTCCAAGATTTGGGATTCAATAGCTTCATCATGCTTGTTAATTCATCACAATTTCATAATCATATCATGCAAGCATACAATTTAAGCACATAGCAGGGTTTACAATACTATCAACACATAATATTCACTATTAAGAGTTCACTACGATTATCGTAATATAAACCATAACCTACCTCCACCGAAGAATTGGAATCCACAAGCAAGAAATTCCCAAGCTTTGTTTTCTCCCCTTTGATCGACTTCTCTCTCTCTTTCTGTTCTTTCTCTTTTGTTTTATTCAAACCCTCTTTCCTTTACCCTAATTAACAAATAATTAAGAATAAAAGAGGACAATAAAACCCCCTAATTAACTTAAGGTTACCCCTTTTAACCCCTAAGTAATTAGACTTATAATGTTAACCCTCAATCTTTATAATTAAGGAAAGAATAGTCAAAAACGACCCTTAAAACGTGTGGAGAAATCCTAAACTGCCTGGGATTGCGCAACCTGTGACGGCCCGTCGTGCCTGCGACGGTCCGTCACACAGGTCGTCGCAGAGGCCAAAAATCCTATTTTTCACCAAGTGTACTGTGACGGTCCGTCACGCCTGTGACGGTCCGTCCTGCACTTCGTCATGACGGTCAGAAACTCGTTTCTTGTACCAAATTCTCAAAAGTTGAAGTGTTTCGCAACGGGAGCTTACGACGGTCCGTCGTGGCTGTGACGGCACGTCCTGCAGGTCCGTCACAATTTACAGAGAGTCGATTTTCAGTACCCAATTTCAGAATTTCTAAGTATGTTGCAACGATACACCCTCGACGGGCTGTCGTGCCTATGACGGTGCGTCGTGGTGTCCGTAGTATGGCCCAGTTTTTCCAGAATAAAATCTGCTGCTCAAAACGACTAAACAGGTCGTTACAATCGCACACAAGTTTGTTGAAGGAGACACATGCTATGAGTAATTTGAGCAAATCATGTATGCATACAAATTCAGCTAAAAGTAGTGAGTACTTTTTCTTTTCTTTTTTCTTTTTGGCTGAGAATATATTAGTAGTAGTATTCAGTCTGCTCATATTCTCCCCCATTTGTTATGCTTGGCTTTCTTTGTTCTTCAATCTTTCAAACTGAAATATTTATTGATAGATCACTGTTATTTGTATTTAGTGTAGTTTTTTTAATTCTTAAGGTAAGGAGAAATTATAGTTTATTTCCACCATATTAGCCTATAATAGTTATTTGAGGAGGCAAAGCATAAGTAATGAATTAGTGGTGATTGAATTGATTAACAAGGATAATAAAAACTACTGCTAATGTATAAGTTTTCTATATTTTTTGTTCTCTCTACCAACATATAATTGATGGTCCTGTTATATTCCATTTACCTATTTGTTCCAAATTAATATGTTCCTTATTTTAGTTTTGATGAGTAAGCAAGTTATCGACCATTGAGTTGGTTAGCAGTTTCAGTCCGATATGAGTAGATTAGGATATGTTTATGTGAAATGCTCATTTGGATTTATAGATATGCTTATGTACTTGAATTTTTTTATTTATGATGTGGAGTTCTTATTCTCTACCCGAAATGAGTGAAAGTTAAAATTTTCGTATTTTCATTGATTTTTCTTGAATTTCTTGTTTGTTCTTTTTCGGATATGGGTGAATTAGAGCGGAGTGGTTGTAAAAGATTAATATGTTTGACTTTACTGGTTTGGGGTAGAGTTTAGTTGATTTAATTGATTGATGGGTTTTTTGTGAGATTTGTGCCAAGTAATAAAAGATGATAAAGAGACCTTTTCTGAGTTTCGGGTCGACTAGTGAAAGGGTAATTTGCGTTGTGTAGGTTAGGCACACTCGTGAATTTGAAAGAAGACTTGGTGTTAAAGAGGAGAAAGGTGTGGTGTTTAACTGGAGGAATATGTAGTAGGCGGGCACCTGGTTTAGAGATTTATTGGTGATAAGATGAGTTGGATAAAGAAAACATTATTATGGTATGATATTTGATCTTTTAAGGGGTGGGGCAGGGAGGGGGTGGAGGTGGGGTGAAGGTGGGGTGGAGTGGGGAGGACAAAGAAGCTAAAGTTTTGACCTTTTTAAACTATTGATCGAGTTTTGTTGTAGTTTGTCCTAGAAATGCTATTACTAAGTATATGAATTCAACATGTATAGTTTTACCTGTGTTGAAGAACTTCTCTGTCATTTGTCTCATCCATTTGTTCCTTTGCATAAAATGGTGACTTTTGCCAAATCGAAGAATTCTTTGAAGTGCGCTGAAGGTTAGTGGAGTTACTATCTTCATTGTTTCAGCAATATCTTTTACGGATAGTACCATAATTCATCTATTCAGAAGCACCAAATCCTTTAGTTATTTTCTATTAACTTCAAGTTGCTAACTATTGTTCAGTAACATATCAAATATGTTTTCTGGAACTTTCTGAGGTACAAAATAAATTTTTGTTGATATTAATTTGTGGGTTAAACTAATCACTTTGATTTTGCTAAATCTAAACATGAAACAAATTTTGCATTTATCTTGCTTTGGTGATGGTGCTAGAAAATCTGAGAAAGTTATGCTTTTTCGGTTCCATTATTCGAATGATCAAATTGTCCAAAACAGAAATGCGTCTGACATCAACATAAAGTTTATATGGCTTTTGAATTGCCAAACGAGTTTTGAATCAAAAAGTATTGTATTAGATGGCTTATCTTTGATCTGTTGAAAAAGAGCATGTTATATTATAGAAGATAAAGCATCATGTATTAATTTGCAAGAATAAATACTTAATATGAATCACTCGAAGAAGCTTCTTATTCATACTTCCAAGTTTTAATGATTTTTTAATATTGATGTGATGTTTGTCAATAGTCATAGCCAGCACGGGCCATTCACATCTATATACTATCTACGGAAAAGGGCCTAAAATACCCTTGAACTATTAAAAATGGTACAAAATTACCCTCCATACACCTATTAGTCCTAAAATACCCTTGTTGTCTACCTTTAGGTCCTATATTACCCTTTATTTTTAACGGTCACTTTTTAAATCCAATTAATAAATTTATTAATGACGTGTCAATTTTCTATTGGCTAGATTTTAAATAACCTAAATTAATTTAAAAACCCACCCATTTCCAAATTAGACCCGCCCCAAATTCAATTAACCCATCTACCATCACCCCTTTCATCTTCCTTGAAAGATTACACAATTTGCAAGATCAATTCAAATGCTTAAGAAATGTCACAAAATTAAAATGGTATTGAACTAGTAAACCATTGAACTAGCTGAATTAAATCAAACCATTGAACTAGCAGAATTTTCCTAAGATTACACAATTTGATGATGCTCTTGAATCTGCTCTCAAGACCTACCAGCTTAACTTCAACCTCAACACCACCGGTGTGCTCGATGCGTCCACCATTCAGCATCTCATAAAACCCAGATGTGGAAACGCCTGTAGTTAATGGTACTAGTACTATGAACTCCGGCAAGCCGCCGGCAGGTTCTCCGACGATGCACACCGTAGCTCACTACTCCTTCTTTCCGGGAAGACCACGGTGGCCGGCGAATAAGAGATTTCTGACATATGCTTTTGCACAACGATGGAGAGCAGTTTGATGGTCTTATGGGGATGATGGTAGATGGGCAAGATGGGTTAATTGAATTTGGGGCGGGTCTAATTTGGAATGGGTGGGTTTTTAAATTAATTTAGGTTATTTAAAATCTAGCCAATAGAAAATTGCAACGTTATTAATTAATTTATTAATTGGATTTAAAAAGTGACCGTTAAAAATAAAAGGTAATATAGGACCTAAAGGTAAACAGCAAGGGTATTTTAGGACTAATAGGTGGATGGAGGGTAATTTTGTACCATTTTTAATAGTTTAAGGGTATTTTAGGCCCTTTTCCGTACTATCTATCTATAGATAGATACATAAATAGATAGATAGATAATTAACACTCAATTTTAACCGACTTATTCAAACATATTTTTGAAACATGTTACGAGTTTAAAAATCTTAATGGATTTTGTCTAAAATTATATATTATAATATCGCTAATTTTACAAAATTATCAGTTATTATATATATAGAGAGAGAGTTAACACTTAATTTTGACCGACTTATTGAAACATATTTTTGAAACATATTTTGATTTTTAAAATCCTAATCGATTTGTCTAAAATTATATATTATAATATCACTAATTTACAAAATTATCAGTTATTATTATTGAGTTATTTTTATTATTATTAAATTATTATATTTATCGATAGTTAAATTCAAAATAATTACTTTATTTAAATATTTTTAAATTTAGGCGTGGTTAATTTATATGAAATACTTTAATACATGTTGTAATTTATTAATTAAATAGCACTTCTTTAATCTCCCCTTAAATCATTTAAATCATAATCTCTTTTGTTCAATTTGTTTAATTCATAGCCCTCTTTTTATCCAATTTTATTTCATATCAATTATGGCTATTTGCGTATTTCAATTATAGCCTTTCAACACTTCTCAATTATAGCATATCTGATTCAATTCAATTTTCAAATCCCCATCCTTTAATTTCAACCATTGATCATCCAAATCATCAAATCTTGATCGTCCATGTTATTCAAACTAAAGGCTGAGATTAAATCTTCATTCTTTTATCTATATTTTAAATAAACCAACAAAAGAACCAAAACCCTAAGCTAACCATCTTTCTTTATCTTCCTCTCATCTCCTCCTCCCTTATCTCTACCTCTCCTCTATTCTCCTACCATTTCAGGCGAAGCAGCGAACTTCGCCGGCCAGCGAGCAGCCGCGAAAATCAGCCTGCTATTGGGCGCCACCTACGAGTCATTCTCCTCGCCTGCAAGCGAAGCCCGCACCGGCCAGAAGCAGCGCGAGGAACAGCTCCGACCGACGAGCCTCTTTCTCTCTTCTCCTCCACTCCAGTGAGGACGACAACAACAAACAGAAGCTCCAGCTGCTTTGACCAGCAAGCGGTGAGCAGCCAACTCTGGCGAACCCCATCGAAGACGACAACAATAGAGAGACCCTCACATCTCCATTCCTCTCCTCTTCGGCATAGTTCTAGTAATCCAGATTTTTGATTAATCCTCATACATACATAACAATACTCGTAACAAAGCTAAATTGAAGTTTACCTGGAGTTTACATGGTCCAACAATTTCTCAAACACGTCTGTAAATAACTCTAATATTATAACTCTAAAACTATTCAAATTTATTTAAGCTCTAGTTATATGAGAGTGGCAAAACTAGATTATCAAACTTGGAATGGAGGAAGAACTAATGTCCGTGAATGTAATGTAAATTTATTAGGTGTCTAGACTCTCTAGAGAAAAATTAACTCTTGACTCACTTTTCCTTTATCTCAATATGAAACTGACATTCTGAAACAATAGAGTTCATTCTAATTGCCAACAATCTTTATATGGAAACAAGAAGACATACTAATTGCCAAGTAATTTGTGACATTCATCAAGTCATCTTATCCAAGAGTCAGTTCTATGGAAGTTGGTGAACACTCTTCTGCATTTATTTTCTATAAAGAGCGTCTTTGTTTGAATGATATACAAACGCACCACTAGATAAAACAAGCAAGAAACCTCAGAATTAATAAGTGGAGCTTAGATATAAATAACCATGTCCTATTGGAGAACCATTCAAGTCAACAAGGCATTTAGGGCCCAAAAAAATTACTTTTGAAAGTGTTGAAACTTATTTTTAAAATAAGCAGTTATGCGTTTAAATAAAAGTGCTGAAGTTGCTATACCAAACGTGAAAAGGGAAAAATGTAAGAAATAGATGTTAGGATTATGTGGGTTATTTGGAGATTATATAAAAATATGAAAGGCAAAAAGGTAGTCTGTGAAATTAGGTCTTAGGCCTAACTCACACCCCAAAAGCTAGCTCAAAGGATGGAGGATTGCCCAAGCCTTATAAAGAGTCCACCCATCTCATTAATCACCGATGTGGGACTTTTGTCATTTTTTAACACCCCACCTCACGCCCAGTTGCTTAGCATCTGGTGCGTGGGCAATTTTAATTTTGGGGACCCCAACATCGGGTGAGACGGGCCTGCTCTGATACCACGTGAAATTAGGTCTTAGGCCTAACTCACCACCCAAAAGCTAGCTCAAAGGATGGAGGATTGTCGAAGCCTATAAAGAGTCCACCCATCTCATTATCACGATGTGGGACTTTTGTCATTTTTTAACAACTTAAAACAGCTTATAAGCTAAAAAAAAAACACCCCTACCCCCAGCTTTTAACGTTTGGCTTAAAATAATTTTTTTTTAATTTAAAATAAAATTTTGAGTATGGTCAAACAGCTAAAAATCAAAAACCAGCTTTTAAGTCAGTTTGACCAGCTTTTAAACTGAGCCAAACAGGCTCTTAGTCACTCCTGTCGATGTTATGTGTGAAAATAGTAAGACTCCTTGAAGTAGTAGGCATCAAGTCAAACCATTTTACCTTTGAAATATGGAAACTACTAACATGCGCACATAGATAAGGAGTCAGCTTTTGACCTCCTCGATCGCACAACATTTCAGTAACTAATTTCAGCATGCTGCCATAAAAAAGAGACCTTTAATCAATAAGACAATATTAGTTATCTATAAGGTGTTTACATTTCTAAAGTTCAAGTACAATTATTTTTTATAATGTGTTTGTGTTCATTTAGTATTGATACTTAGCTTTAATAATTTTGTGATAATTTATTTGTGCCCATCGAGGGTTAACTTAGCTTTAAATTAGGTGATAATGTATTTGCTTAGCATAAGTACTAACACTTGTTGATTCTATTGATGGTAAAATTGATTAATTTGTGTCCATCTAGTGTTGACACTTAGATTTAAATAAAATAATACAACGTTTGAGGTCGAAATATATAAATAAATAAAATAAAATAAACAACACTGACTCCAGAAGGGGAATATTTAAAGTAAAAAAATATAAAATATAATACCGACCTCCAACGATCAAAATTTAAAAATTAAGAAAAATAAAAATATACTGATTTCCAGGGGTCAGATACTAAAAATTAATTTTTAGAGATTAAATATTAATTAATACCGACCTCTGAATGTCGGTATTTCAAAATATAATAAATAAATAACTTGACATCCTGAAGACAAAAATAATAAATATAAAATAAACAAATAATATAAAAGTGACCTCTAGAAGTTAGAAAATAAATAATGAATTTTCGAGTTCGGAGCCTAAAGGGTACAAAATATTAACAAAAATTCCAAAACGGTATATAAAATTTTATATTAACCAAAATGGCAAAAAATCGCTGCACCAACAGCGATTTACTCCACCGGAAAAAGCAAAATCGCTGCAGAGGCAGCGATTTTGCAAAATGTGAATTTTTTTAAATCGCTGCAGAGGCAGCAGCGATTTTGCAAAATGTGAATTTTTTTAAAAAAAATGAAATCGCTACCTAGGCAACGATTAAATTTTTTTTTTTAAAAAAAAAAGGAAAATCGCTGCCTAGGCAGCGATTTTTTTTTAAAAAATAAATTGAAATGTGGAAGTCGCTGCCCAGGCAGCGACTTTTATAATTTTTATTTTAAAAAAATTATTAACAATTTATAAATCGCTGCCTAGCCAGCAGTTTTTTTTAAAAAAAAAATTATAAATTTTTTAAATCGCTGCCTATGCAGCGATTTATAAATTTATTTTTAAAAAAAATATGTAAATCGCTCAGCGAATTTATCATTTTTTTTAATATGGAAATCGCTGCGATTTTCCAAAATATTTTTTAAAAAAAAATAAAATTAAAGCAGCGATTTTTAAAAAAAATTTATTAAATTTTTTATTTTATAAAATTGCTGCTTTAAATTTTTATTTTTATTTTTTTAAAAAATTCCATATTGTTTTTAGGATAAAAAATTTTTAAAAAAAATTATAAAGTCGCTGCCTGGGCAGCGACTTGCACATTTCAAAAAAAATTTGGCAGCGACTTCCACATTTCAAAAAAAAAATTAAAAAAAAAATCGTTGCCTAGGCAGCGATTTTCCTTATTTAAAAAAATTATAAATTATAAATCGCTACCTAGGCAGCGACTTTTTTTAAAAAAAATTCACATTTTGAAAAATCGCTGCCTCTACAGCGATTTTGCTTTTTCGGGGGGAAGTAAATCGCTGTTGATGCAGCGATTTTGCCGTTTTGGTTAATATAAAATTTTATATACCGTTTTGAAATTTTTGTTAATATTTTGTATCCTTTAGGCTCCGGACTCATGAATTTTCCATCTTAAAATTAAAATTGACCTTGGTCGGTATTTGCTGTTTGTTAGTAGTGCACCTTGTTTGCTCATTTAGGTTTCATTTTATCTCACAAGTCTGTCGCCTTTGGTGATGAAATTTAGCTCGCGTTTTCACATTCGGAGGATCAGTGATGTCTTCCTTCTTCGCCAACTTGCCTTGATCTTTTATCATTAAACACCATAATTTCGATGGAGTTCATACCCATTGGGTGATACACCCATGGTGTTAGGCGACTCTCAGCTAGGAGTCCACACTCTTTTCAATGTTTTGACCTAGATTTATCTTTGCCTTGTCATTTAGTTTTTATAATTGTAATATCATCAAATAATGACATAAATAGGCATTGAAATCACTATTTTGTTGAATTAGAAGGGCCTCAAATGAGTCAAAATCTCAGACTCATAACTCTTACAATATCATTGACTAATGAATAATGAATAATTTCTAAACAAAAGAATCTTAATAATACCAATATAATATATACATATACTAATTTAATATCAGTTAAAAAATTATTAGCTTTTATAATATATATATATATATATATATATATATATATATCTTGGGCATCTATTGTAATTTTTAGGGGACATCAATGAAGGGGTATATATTTTTAATTAATTTATTTTATAGGACAATTGATTGTCATGTGTAGTAGCTCATGACAATCAACCAGAAAATCATAAGCTCCTCAGATTCTGCACCCTTGAAGACTGGAGTTTCAATTTCAGAACTTACTGAAAAGTTCATGCTGATCATTTGTCATAATAGGCCCAGTCAGACGTGGAAATGTGCCTATTCCCATGTTGCATCCATGCGGGGAGCCATAGTAGCCGCATGTCGTATCTCTGAAACCGGAGGTGTTGGTGCAGAAACCACTGGAGGTGCCTGACCCTGATCAGACAAACCCGCTAAGATAAGCAAGTACTTGGTTTATCATCTCTGGGGTAGGTTGGGGTGGCAATTCCTCATGTTGCACTTGTTCATTCTCCCTTCCTCACCCTCTCTTACCACATCCTCGGTCGGTGGAGGAGTTACTGCCCTAGTACCGATGAGCTAGGGGCTCGTCCTCTCCTCTAGAGGACGTCCTCCCACGACCTCTTCCACGGCCTCTTGCCGCTGTTCTTCCTCGAGCCACAGCCACAGTGGCTGGCTCGGTCGTTTCATGTCTTTCCGTTTTACTGCTGGTGCAGTCGTTGCTCTAGTTCTAACCATCTGCGAAATAGAATGAAGATGGTCAGATACCAATTTGTATCACCTAGATACCAATTGGACTCAAGTAGTAGCACGAAAGAAGAATGAAAGAATGGAATTTTCCTAAAGTCTTATAGCCTCTCAAAGAAAAGTAAAGGCGTCCCCCTACCGTTCCTTAAGACTCTACTAGACTCGTTCTTGTGTGATGAGACCAATGAACCTAATGCTCTGATACCAAGTTTATCACGACCCAATTCGATGCCGCGACTGGCACCCACATTTACCCTCCTATGTGAGCGAACCAACCAATCTAACCCTTAACATTTTAATACAATATCAACAAAAGAAATGCGGAAGAACTTAAACTCATAATAAAAACAACTCAAAACTATTATTAATATTCCCAAAATCTGGAAGTCATCATCACAAGAACATCTATCTCAAATTGCTAAACTAAAACTGTCTAAGAAGCTAAAACAAATAAAAGCTAGTCCATGCCGGAAGTTCAAGGCATCAAGACTTGAAGAAGAAGATCCAGTCCAAGCTGGAAGCATTAGCTCACCCTGAAGATCCGGTGTGACGAAGACTGGCTTGATTTACTGCTGAGTTGAAGTTGACGGAACGTTTGCTGCATTACACAAATAACAAAGAAGAAAACATAAAAGTAGGGGGTCAGTACAACCACACGTACTGAGTAGATATCATCGGCTAACTCAAAATAGGGGACAATATATATCAATAATAATGTAAATCAACTACAATACTCAACATGTAGCAATAACAATATTAATTCATCAATGAATACAACCGAATTCACACATGAGGACTCAAGCCTCAATACCATACTCATTTGGGAATTAGGTTTATTAGATTGAGTATATTAACATCTTTCAAGATTCATTATATTTATTCCTCTCGTGTCGGTACGTGACACTCCGATCCATATACTATCCTGGTGTCGGAACGTGACACTCCGATCCTCATATACTATCCTGGTGTCGGAACGTGACACTCCGATCCTCATATACTATCCTGGTACCGGAACGTGGCACCCGATCCATATACTATCCTGGTGTCGGAACGTGACACTCCGATCCTCATATACTATCCTGGTACCGGAACGTGGCACCCGATCCATATACTATCCTGGTGTCGGAACGTGACACTCTCCCGATTCATATACTATCCTGGTACCGGAACGTGGCACCCGATCCATATCTATCCTGGTGTCGGAACGTGACACTCCGATCCATATACTATCCTGGTACCGGAACGTGGCACCCGATCCTCTATTACTATCCTGGTACCGGAACGTGGCACCCGATCCTCTATTACTATCCTGGTGTCGGAACGTGACACCCGATCCCCTAATCTCACTACTTTCGTTCATCAAGCCTTCTTTATACCAAGGCATCATCATTAACAAAGTAGATTAGGGTTTTCAAGATTTAGGATTCATATCTTCATCATGCTTATTTTATCACAATTATATAATCACATTCATACAAGCATACAATTAAGCATATAGAAGGGTTTACAATACTACCCAATACATATCATTCGCTATTAAGAGTTTACTACGAATAGCATAAACCATAACCTACCTCCACCGAAGATTAGTGATCAACAAGAATTTTCCCCAAAGCTTTCTTCTTCTCGTCCAATCTCCCTCAATTCGTTTCTCTTTTCTCTCTATTGTTCTTTCTCTTTTGTTTTCTTTATTCAAACCCTTCTTCTTTTTACCCTAATTAAAATATAATTAAGTGTAAAAGAGGACAATAAAACCCACTAATTAACTTAAGGTTACCTCTTTTAACCCCCAAGTAATTAGACTTTTTAATATTAACCCTCTAACTTTATAATTAAGGAAAGAATAGTCCAATGCGTCCCTTAAAACGTGTGAAGAAATCCTATTCTGCCTGGGATTTGTGCGCAACTTGTGACGGCCGTCGTGCCTGCGACGGTCCGTCACGATGGTCGTCGTGCCTGCGACGGTCCGTCACGATGGTCGTCGCAACCTCCCAAAATTCAGGTGGACTGTGACGGCCCGTCACACCTGTGACGGTCCGTCTGCACCTCCGTCATGCGGTCAGAAACTCGTTTCTGTACCAAATTCTCAAAAGTTGAAGTGTTTTGCAACGGAAACTCACGACGGTTCGTCGTGGGTGTGACGACACGTCCTGCAGGTCCGTCACAATTTACAGAGAGTCGATTTTAATATCCAAATTGAAGAATTCTAAGTGTCATGGAACGAAACCTCCTCGATGGGCCGTCGTGACCACGACGGTCCGTCGTGACACCCGTCGTCCCAGCCAGTTTTCCCAGAATTACAATCTGCTGCTCAAACGACTAAACAGGTCGTTACATACTCGGTAATTGTAATTTATATAATTATTAGGATAATAATTATTAGTCTAATAATTATACACCCTAGTAATTACACCGACTTATTTGTTTGCCACAATGTATTACACATGTACTGTTTGGATACATAATTATATTACACAATAAGAAACTATATAAACGATATTAAATTAAATAGTTAAGATATATATTGTCTTTTGAAAGTATATCAACTATAAACATATATTCTTAACTAATATTACCAAAAAATAATTGATTTATATTTTTCAAATTAGTATATTTCAATTGAATTAATCATAAAAATTAAAAGTACAAGCTTAGATTTATATGAATATCATGAAATACATGTTTGACAAAAAGATTGATATTATAAAACAAATGAAAATCAAAATATAACCTAAGTTCTAATTTTTTTAATAAAAAATCACATGATACTCTTATGTCAAATTTCAAATAACATACATAAAATATGATTTAGGGTGTGTTTGGTATGAAGGAAAATGTTTTTCTAGAAAATAAGTAGATTTTGAACTTATTTTCTCATGTTTGGTTGGTTAGTAGAAAAAATTTTTTGAATTTTTTTTAGTGTTTGATTTATGAACGAAATATGTTTTTGAGAGACATCTTTTATTTTTACTAAAGCAGAAAATAATTTATGAAATTGAAAATATTTTTAAAAATAATTTTATTTGGGGTGTTGGTGGGGTGGGGGAGTGAAAAAATAAAAATTTGAACTTTATAGTATTTTTAAAAAACAAAATTAATATTTTTAGGGGTTGGGGGTGGGTGGGGGGCTAGTCGGGGGAGGGGGGTTAGGAGTTTAAAAATAAAAATTTAAAAGTTGAAAATATTTTTAAAAAGCAAAATTATTTTTTTGGAGAAGGGGTGGGGTTGGGGGGGGGGGGGGGTCTGGCCGGTGGTTGGTGGGTGGGGGTCAGGGATCGGGTGATTTTTTTTTTTAATTGATTTTTTTTTAAATTGTTGTTTTACCCCTAAAAAATGTTATTTAAAACTGGAGAAGAGTTTTGGAAAATGTTTTCCTTAATTTTTGAAGAGACCTTAATTTTGAGGAAAATGAGTTGATTTGAAAAAACATTTTCCAAACTTTTGTCCCAACCAAACATGAGAAAATTAAAAAATATTTTCCATTATACCAAACACTCTTAAAATAAAAAGGAAACGCAAGTCTATAACCTTACTCAACAATGAATTCTACTTTTAATTTAAAAATTAAAAATACAGATAAAATTACGCTAATGAAATTAAGAAACATAATTAGATAATACAAAAGATTGCATGAAATCAAATAAAATATATAAAATAAACTTTTAAGAATAATAAAAAAAAGAAAGAAAACAGAAATGAAAAAAAAGGATAATGAATGGGCCTAGAGGCCGAAAGGGGAGGGAAATGTTTCCCGCCATTTTGTACTTAGACCCATTTACCCATACTCATATAGCGTTACTGTGTTTAAGGAAACTGATAGGAAAGGATGGAAGCGGTAAGATCGCAGCGGAAATCTTTGGTATCGACCGGCGTCGGTTCAACACTTCCTCTCTATCGCTCTGCCCCTCCACTTGAAGTCCGTCTTGAAGATTTCGAGCTTTACGCCATTGATCGCCTCCGAGGTACTCACACTATAAACTTTCAGATCTCATTTCCTTTCTTTGCGCTTACTAATTTTATTTTTCTTAATTCAATCCAGTTCTTAAAGGTATTTCAGATGCTTTGTCTAGAGGAAAGAAGCCCGATGAAATGGAGAAATTGGTAACTCTATTTTAGTAGTATATTTTATTTCTTTCTTCTACAATTGGATTCATCTTACTGCTTTCAAAATTAGGTGTTGGATTTGTGGAAAACAAATATGAGGCATCAACATTCATCTGAGCTCCTTAATAAGGACATAATTTCACATTTTGTTTTGCGACTTGTTTATTGCAGGACGTGAGTACCATCTTTTTGCCTTAATCCATTTTCCATAATTCTAACAATCCATTCTTTAATAGATATAACTTAATCTTTTAGGGAGGAGTTAAGAAAATGGTTTCTTTCAATTGAAACTACCTTATTTCGTTACCGTTTCCGCGATGAACCTCCTGAAATTCAGGTTTGCCACATTTTCTTTTCCTCTCACAACATCTTTATACTTATTGTTTGAAATATAATAAATTTGGACGCAGAGAGCGCTAATGGCAGATTTTGATCTTCCATACAAAGCTGTAACCACTGGTGAATACGAGGTAAATATTTTAAAAAGATTTTTCTTCTCTTAATACCACTACATTGAAGTTTTACTCTTCGGCAATATACTGGTGATGCATATTTTACGTACGCCTATCTTGCTTATGATGCAGAGTGTGAAGGAAAAATTGAACCAAGTTGCACGCGCCATAGGCCAACCTATTACAAGTAGTATTTCTCTTTTGTAATTCCAATCGTGAGCGTCTATTTTGATACTATTTAAGTCATTAACTTCATGATTTTGATTATTTGCAGCGGATGCTATCTATTACAAGGTATGCTCTTGACTTTTGCAATGCGTAACTCCCCTGGTAAAAGAAAATGGAAGTAATAAAGGAGCCAATAGCTATGTAGCTTGGGCCCCTTTAAAATATCTGTTGCACCCAAGTAGATCTGATAGGCTTTGGGTGTGGGATTCGCACCAAATTCGGTGAACTTATTTTGGGTACTTTGGTTACATCTATGACCAAGAAATGTAGATTGATTGGTTATTTGACTTTATTTTTGAGTTTGTGGCATCTATTCATATAAAGTATGAACACCTTGCTATACTTGAGATATCTTATGAGTAGAATATCAGATATTTATAATGTATTAAATTTATTAGTTTTAGCTCTGCAACTTTTAATTGATCCGAAACGTATGTATAAATGTCATAATGCTAATTTATTCGCCGTACCCCAGCATCCTTACCCACTCTGAGATTCATACCTCCGGATACTAAATTTTATGTAATGAAGACCTAAAATCTAGTTCTGCACCAGTTTACCCATACTTAAGCCTGAGCAACACCAGCCAAGACAACAATAGGTCTGCATGAACATCTATGTAGAGGAGTGCAAAAGAAAGATGTCGTTGACCATATTATACTTGCATACTTCCATTTCAGAATCGAAAGAATTGTTGCCTAATAGCTACATGTGTATGAATCGACAGATTAATTTGCTTAAGAAATTTCTTTGGTTTGACCAGCATGCTTGTTGGGGATTGTAAGAAATAGAAGTGGCTACGATTTTGATGTAGACCTCTTGATGTGGCTGAACATTTGTCATGATTGGCTTAGTAGGAACTATAAGACAGGTTGTCAATTATATTATGCTAGGAAAATAAAGCGTAAAAAAGGACTCTGTTTATCTTGTTTGAATAAGATTTTGCTTTATGAGGTTCTGGTTGAGTTTTCTCTTATATGATTTTGGTTTTAATTACTCAAGGTTCCATTTGAGGAGGTGCCAGAGCTTGTGGCAGGTCGACGAGTATTTATTCAAAAAGGGAATGCATATATTGCCATGAATCAGGTAGTTCTTTGTATTTCTATGGAAGCTGTTAGAATATGAATAAATATATAAATCCTACTTAGAATAGACACAAGAATAGGAATCCTAAATGGAGAAAGAGTCATAGGAATAGGAATCCTAATTTGAAAAAGGAGTCCGATGTAGTGTCTATAAATAGGGTCTCAATGCAATAATGTAGATACACAATTTCAATAGTATATTTCTCCTATATTTCTCAAAGAAGCATCCAAATGAATATGTTGATATCAATATACCAATTCCTGTGACAAAGCTTATTCTTGCAGGTGGTTTCACTAGTAATCACACAGTTTCGGAGTCATCTTTCGAAAGCACTAGTGCTGACAAACAGGTTGGTTGCCCCAGTTTTGGTCCTCATGGAAAGATGAGCATACCCATTCTTACATAAGCAACATCTTAAAAATAACAATTATTGAAAGTAACTTCTCTTATTTTCACTATTTTAAACTTTGTTTCTTGTTGTAAAAAGAAAATTATCCCTCCCGGAACTTGATTCGCAACGACTGCAGTGCTTCAAATTAGTGGAGCATGTCACATTAGAAACTGGATCGCTGAACAAATTTGTTCAGCTTCTCATCCAACAATAAACAATATATAAAACAACAAAGAGAATTGATTTTCTTACTGCTTTATTTGTAAGCCTCTAGTCATTAGCATGTGCATTTCCACTTTGTGCGTCAGGTTTCTCATTTTCTCTTGCTTTTCTTATATCTGAGTTGATGGTTTAGAGAGACCACATTTGTCATCGGTCAGATTTCTTCTATATCAGGAACTCATTAAGCTGACAATGTGTTGTCAAGTTCATCTGACATTTCATCTAGCATGTTGCTTTTGGAATTTCATCTATTTACTCCTTTTAAGTTAAAACTTAGGTTCCATCATTAGATTTTTAGAATTTTCAGTTTACTGATTTCAGAAAATGGACCTCTATGATCAGAGAACAGGAGAAGGACCGTTTGGTTCCTGTGAGTATTGAGCTAGTTTTGAAGTTGCACTCAAAGATTGTTTATGTTCCTTAATGTCTAAACCTAATTTCCCTTAAATATGTTAGATTATTGAAGCCTTATCCACAAGTTACCTGGGTCCTGATTATAACCAGGTGATTTAGAGCTCCTTTATTATCATCTACTGGTGCTGTTGTAACGTTCTTGTTGCATTCACTTGACTAATCCAACCTTTGTTTCAGCCGAGAGAACATGCAGAAATATCACTAAAAGACATTGACCAGATTGCTAAGAGTTCATTCCCTCTATGTATGGGTCACCTTTTCGAAAAGGTTAGAAGTTGATCAAGAAACTAAGTTCATTAACATCGTATGTTCCTTAGGGTTTACTGTCATATTATCTCTTAATTGTTGTACTTTTAAGCAGTTATGATGTTTTGGTACTACACCTTCTTTTCCAAAAAGTTCGCCTTCACCATGGTTTATGATTTATTGCAGCTACGAGAGGATCATCATCTGAAGCATGGAGGGAGGATGCAACTTGGTCTATTTCTCAAGGTTATATTATCAGAGGGTTGATGGGGATTTTGCCTAAAAAATTGAACAGTTTTTCTAGATGTGATAACAGGATTAATGGAACTTTATTGCTCCGAGCATTCACATATTTTATTCCGCTGTATAGCAATCCATCATCATTTTTGTCTTCGTTTACACCAAAATAAATCACAAACTTTCCTTCTAGGTGATTAATCGATGTTGAATCGTATTCATGCAGTCGTTCCTCTCTCTTTATTGGTTTTGGGGAGGGGGATTGGGGCTATTTATAACTATATATTGTTTCTTTCCAATTGTTTATACAAAAAGGAATCTCAATACAACTGAATTTAGAAATTTTCTGCAAATAGGAATGCTCCAATAGACTTTCTTTGTTATTGAACAACACATCCTAGCTATTACACATGACATAATAGAAATGGATGATTCATAAAATGTTAAACACAAACTATGCATTCAAGGATTCTGGTTAAATATATGCCTTCCAGAGAGAGAGATGTGAAGAATAAAAAGCAAAAGGATTTACAAAAGCTAGAAGGTGGTCAAAGAAATGGTTCTGGATGAGGTTAAGAAGTAATTGCTTTTAAAAAGTAGGAAATAGGCTTAGTGGTATAGAACAATTTTTATCCTACAGTTTATTCAAGAAAGAAAGTAAGTTGAGAAAAAAAATGAAGAAAAGAGGATTGAAGTTTTCTTTTGTTCTATTAGGGCTCTCTTGTCAATGATTTGTTTAGAGTTACAATTCTTTGGTTGAAGCACATGGATATCTACAAGAACATAAGTATTAGTTTGAGGTTCTCTCAGTGAGCGATCGTAAGAATCAGTTCTTCACTGTTCATTCTTTGACAGTGTTTTGCTTTATTTGTAGGGTGTTGGATTGAAGTTGGATGATGCCCTTGCATTCTGGAGAGCTGAGTTCTCCCGAAAAGTAAGTACAATTTAATGATCTATGTTTTTATTTTGTTTATACATAGCAAGTGTTCTCCTCTGTCGGATGTAATGGACTGAACAAGTCCAAACATGAGCAAGCTATTCGAGACAAGAAGCACCTTGGAGAAGAGTTGCCCTCAGTTTTCCTTGTACATGCTATACTTGTGTCTTAGCTAGAAATAGATTTACCACTATTGATAAGGAGAGAGTAGACTGTGAACAGATGATAAGAAACGCTGTCAGATGATATGGCTTCCACCTTCTGAAGTAGGTGGTCTCAGATGTGTTAATTTTCTCTGGAAAATTAAGTGCATAATTTTTTCTTGTAGGTTGGTGCTGAAAGATTTGAAAAAGAATATGCATACAGCATAAGACACAACTATGGGAAAGAAGGAAAGAGAACGGTAAGTAACTTATTTGAAGTCGCATTGCAGAAAATGTAGAGTTTGTGAGAATGTCTATGCATTTGGTACTCCATAGTTGTGATGGAAGTTGGAACATTCTATTCTGTATTATAACTGAGAAGTCTCTTGCTAAAAAAAAACAACAAATGCAACACACCAAAAAGAGCTCTAATGTCTGAAACAACCAAGAGAATAAAATACAAGAACAAATTCTTCTAGTTCTGGATATCAGCTTTCACTTCTGTTCTCTTTTAGGAAGGAAAAAAGCAGAAGAAAATGACTTTTGTCTGTCTTCTTTCGAGTTCTTTGTTCCTTCGTATGCCCACGAGTAAGCATAGAACATTGGAATAGTTTCAAGATTCTGCTGATAGGTGAAAAGAGTGAAAAAAAGAGAGAATGTTTCTACATCTTGTGCTGTTCTATTTTTGGTAGAGATTTTGCATTCTTTTCTCCCTTTGATTTCTAAACAATCCGTATTGCTTTCTTGCAAGAGTGCAGGATTACACACCTTATTCTTGTCAAAAGATTATATCATCAACTCCTGGAGTTGGAGATCACCATGGCTGTCCATATCGTCATTTCAGGTCAGACTGATCTGCCGTTGCATTTGATCTTGTTCACTGAAGTGAGCAATTGTTGCTTTTATACAACATGAGATGCTCATCACGCATGTTTATTCCTGAAGCTTTGAGACAAATTAACTTTCATGTTTTTGCTTTGAGACAATTTATAATAGCTTCTTTCATCTCTGATGAGTGATTTTTCATGTTTTTGCTTCCATCTGCATGATGTGTAGGCTGTAGCATGTTCTTGATGCGACATGATGAGAAAATGAGGTCTTCCAGGCCGTCATTCATTAAGCACAACTTCTTATTATCCTGCAATTTGCTTACAATTTTATTGGACTTCTAGGTTTTTAGGAAGTTGTATGGGTTAATGCGTAGTTGTAAGTTTCTAGGAAGTCTAATTCCTACCAAAAGAAAAAGAGAGAAAAACCTATTGTATCAACTTTGCAACCTAGTTGATAGTTCTGGGAGCAAGCATTTTGCTTGAATTGTAGGCCTTCCCAGTGTGAGTTTGGATTATTCTTGCT